>JAMKCH010005916.1:0-66200 GCA_023653785.1 Ophioderma brevispina
AGATTTTCATGACATTTTGATTTTAATATAATTTCGAAATTTACTGCAACTGAATGTGAGGTTCACCGGTCTATATTTTGACGCAACTGTACCGGTCCCCCTTTTGTAAATGGGGCGTGATATTAGAAAACATCCAGTCATTTGGAAGCTACACTCGATACTCTCTTACTCCGTATCCAAGGAAAATTGGATATGGTTTCGACTGCTAAAGCTATCTCTTCAGCTGTTGTTTTTGCCAAAGATCTTGCTGAAATCTCATCTGGGCCGGTGGCTTGTTGGGTTCCGCTCAGGCCGCAGTTGTTTACACCCCAGCCTCCTCTATATCAAAGTCCGGCATAGATGGGATTTAGTTCCAATAATTGTACTTATTGCATCTCTTTTAAAATATTGGAAAACTTTTGGTGCCATAATTACCACTGTTTTGCTGTTGAGGTCCAATTGGGGCCTTTAAGGATTGATGATGTTGTTGTGAGATGTATATTTCCTACATAAAAAGAAAAAATAATTTTTCTTTTGACATAGCATATCGCTCTAGAGTCCTGTAGAATATGGTCCTTACCAATTTGTAACCGATGCTACAATGTGTTCCCAAAAAAGTTCATGTCAACATGTACATGGGCTGCCAAATTTGGCAGCCCCATAGTATACACAACAAGGGCAATTTCACCTGAAAATTCATAATGTGAATTTTAAATTTGGAAAAATGGTGATCACATGATGCAGAAACTCTGCAAGAATCATGCCTACAAAATAACTTTAGTGCAAATAATGATATTAAGCCAAAAACTTTGGCAGCTGTAAGTTAGACGCAGAATCTGTCTGTGTACTTGGCTTAATGGCACTTAACTACACACAACTCGTCATGCCTAGATAGTCTATATACACAGTAGCATAAAAAAAGGTAAGAAACTCTAGTCAGGATCATCAGGACTAAGATGGGATTTCATTTCTAACAACTCTCTGGCAGCTCTTCAGATTTTCTTTGGTAAACTGAGATGGGATTGTTACTAAGAATTTCAGCTTGTTGACTGTCCAGTGACCACATACCAGTTTCAGGATCTCTGAGAGCTGAGATGCTTGATTATCATTATTTAACATTTTAATAAAGCTGTACAGTACAGTTGTTGGTGATCTGAAACACTTTTCATGGATAACCCCTATAAGGATTTTTCTGTTTCCTCTTAACAAATGTGGCGTATTTCCCCGAAATCTTTCCCCCATTCCTTCGGTTTTGTTACTCTTAACTGCTTTATTGTATGCTCTCTGGTTTTCTTCTTTGGTGCCGTTTAATATGATTGTTTCTCCCACGGAGACTCTTCCTTTTCCTCACTATTTAGATGGAACATTTTCCTTCCACTGAAGTCAAAACTATCTTTAAACTCATTCCAAAGGTCTTTATCGGTGCGACTCCCTGAAAGATTTTTACTCGCGCAAAGCATCACTAATATTCCGTGCGTCCGCTTTCAGACCTTGATTAAGCGAAATCACCCGATTGAGCGTTTATCCCCGACTGATCTGGGTACACTTCCAATTACAAATCTTTTATGATAAATAATGATTTTTTTAGCATTCTCGTTCACAGGTGTAGGGTTCCTACACAATTACCACAGAACTGCGCAAAAATATCAAATTTTGAAATGGGGCGCTTTACAAAAATATGTTGACTGTTATTTTTTTAGGATATTTTTGAGGAATCAAGTAATTTTCAGCCTACTGTATGCATCTTCCCCAGTGAAATGGGGCTTATGTAGGCCCTATCTGCTTAAAAGTTACCAAGTACAGTACTGACCCGAGTATAGTCCCATGCTCGATTATAATCCCACCCCCAGTTTTGAAAGAATATGAAGATTGTAGAAAATCTTGTTATATTCCCCCACCATAAGTTTTTGCCTGGAAGGCAATAGATTACAGGCCATTTTTGTTACAATTTTTCACTGGTTGTAGTAGGGTTAATCGCCTATTTTCGGTCACTTAAGAAACAAACAGTCTCTGTAAGTCCAAAGAGACTGAATAAATTCTAACATGAACATGTACGTCAGTAACCAATCCTCAAAAACTATAAACCCTGTTCAACACAGTCACTTGTTTCTAATCGTAGTGTACGGAAGCAACAATGCGGTATTGGCATCTCCTATTTTCGGTCCGCAGTTAGCGTATTTTAGGTTCACCGATTTCTATTTCGGTCACTTGTAACGTTTTAACGGCTTCGTAATGTTTGGGCTCTCAACAAGTCGTATCAAGGCAGTACCAAATGACTAAAATAATAAGTTAAATCACCAGAATAAACGGTACTTGGGTACTTTTTCAATACTCAAACGCAAAGTGACATTCTAAAATATTAAAACATTGGGACTACTTGACCTCACACCACCATTGATCTCACATGCTCACATGCCCCGTTACATGCACAATAATTGTGTTTTACCTTTCACCTGCTGCACTCATTCGTTATTTGCCAGCGGGAAGCTATTTAAGTTTATAACATGGCAATTGAACAAATGTCGAGTACGTTAGCGAAGATGTTTTTTTTTTTGGTCTTCGGTGAAGATGGTATAGAAAAACTCCGATATGTTCGATTCAGTACGAGAAAGAAATCCACAACATAGCTAGCATGGCCGAGGACAGACGAGATGCTGCCGCTGATGCGCATTCCGTTTTATTAATTTTAAAGCGAGGTAAGTCATGCGATTCTCAAATTACTCCCCTTTTTAAAATCTGGAACACGATTGAATTTTCTTCTGAAAGTATCAGGAATACTTGAAAGTGATGGCATTTTTAGAAAAATACCTAGAAGAGTATTACTACTCTTTAAAAAAAACTGGTCATTACTATTTCAACACAAACGCATAATATGAGAAGAAAACAAAGATATTTAAAGTGTAGAAAATAAATAAAACTATTGAAAGATTCCACTTTTCCCTAATGTATTGTGAATAACACTGCCGCGATCGTTAATCACACAACAGTCTCTGACACAAATAATAACACTGCGCTTGATGACAAGGGCTATCAATGGAAAGGCACAAAATCAAATGCTGGTATCAGTGAAAATCGTAAGGAATGTAAGTCGGGGGTTTTTGGTTTTCATCACTTGATTTTGTTCCAGTTTGTGATGTCTGGTCACTTTTTGAGAAAAATTCTCATTCAAAAGGTTGGATTATTATGGAATAAAATGGCAGAATTATTGGTCAAATCAGGTAAGGATTTCTCTGGCAAATTATTTCACCTTTTTCTGCGACCTATTTTCTTTATTTTTTTAAAGTCGCTTGATCTATGCAGGGAAAACCGTACTCAGCTGTTTTTTAGCACTTTAATGAATCGAAAAAGGAAAAAAAAATTAATACGGCAAAATCGTACTACTAATTATATTAGATGGCAGGTATACAATACGCTACTTTTTACTTCTACAAAACTCCCCAACATGAAACCCTTGATTTCCGGTTTTCTGCCCATATTAATCCTTCAAAAATATAACCGGAAAATCAGATTCTTTTTCCTGTATAGGCCTAGATTTTTAAAAAAATGGATAATTCCGGGAAAAAAAACCGGAAGACTGGGGTGCATGCTGTAATAAATCCAAAAATTCTTGTGTTCATTGTTTTGTATTATACGAGATGTTCAGAAGGTTGTAAGTATAAGTTTTTAAATTAATTTTTCTGTCGCTCTGGTATCATAGGGAAAAAAAGGGCCATACTGGAAAATCAGGTAGCAGATAATGAAATATAGCATGAAAGATAAGTAGGGGACACAGGCATTTTGAGTACCAACCTAAATAGGAAGTGGGTGGTGTAATCGAAATGGAGTAAGGGGGTTACCTGATACACTTTTTCATTCTTTACTTTTCCAAGTGTCAACGTTAGATTGTGATATAGAAATGGAGAGTAGGTTGTATCTTTGACTTGTGTTTTTAAGGCCCTTCAGATAAATTTGAAGCTTACTGTTTCTTACCCACGTCAAAAATCGGGAATAGCAAAATATTGTAATATTATTTAATGCAGCACTTGGTATTTCTGACCTACATCACTTAACCATTAATTTATAAATGTTTGATATAAATATAATTTTAGTGGTGTTTTTTTTGTATCTATTCCTTACAGTTGAAGCTGGATACAGATGTTCCATCGGCATTAATTACGTTCGGTGTGGAGGCCCTTCACGGACTGAAAAAACGGACTTGCTTTTCTTGGAAGATACTTATATAATATTAGTTATCGGGTGAAGCGGAGCTCTGGATCGGGGAATTACCCATGAGCGATAAGCAGTCTAACACCAGGGTGGATGATCATAGGTGGAAGTAAGTAAACAAAAACAAAACATCTGAAACATACCAACTAATTGACAGTGATTCTGCGTTCGATACTGCGTACCTTGTGGTAAACATCCTTTGCACCTTCTGGTCAGGTTTACCTCTCTAAATGGAGTAACCAACCCATCTTCATTCAAGATTTTTATGAACAATTATTTTTATTCTTTCCTGGTTTTGCCATAACCTAGTATTAGGGTTGCAAAGGGGTGGAAGTTTCCGGGAACATTTTGGAAACTTTCCCGGAAACTTTCCGGGAATTTTGAAGGGCCCGGGAATATGGGAATTTTGGGCAATTTTTCAATTTGTATTTTTAAGTTTTAAACATGTTAAAACATTTAGTCCTCAGGGAAAAAAATTAAAAAACCATGTTTGTTAGGGCCTTTTTAATTGTGTACCGTTGTGCTAAGTTGAATATGACATATTCTACAAAGGTTTTAGTTATTAAACAGTATATTTTCAGATTTTATCAGAAACAAAGGATTAGTCAGGGCACTGATAGAAATATAGCTAGAAATCTAGCTTTAAAATAGTCGAGGGTTCAAAGGCCCCATTCCCAAGATTCACTACCCACACAAACATCAATTTAAAGTCTTTATTCTGTGCACTATATAACATAGTTAATACAGTTTTATGTTAGGGAGTTTGATGGAATTTGCACTTTAAACTTTGGCAATTTGAAATAGTTTTCTAATAAGCATCCCTCAGACAAGAATTTAATAGATTTTGAATAGAAATAGATTTGAATAGAATAGGTCATTGTGAAATAGATGTTTTCAAAAGTGACCCTTGCTTTAAAACTCTTGGAGGGAGTGGTTTCTAAAACTGGCCAAAGAATCCTTTGTTCATTTTTACAAAATTTTACAAAACCTTGAGACTTGTCTACATTTTTAATTTGTTAACACTGCTAACATTTAGTGCTTGGTTTTGAAAAAATCTCTTGTTAAATTCAATGATGACAAGAAAGGGGAATTAACTGCAGATTAACAATACCATTCCATCTTAATACTAGTGAAACAGCAGAACCAAGCCACATAGCAAGCCATAGCAACACATAGCAAGCTTGAAGCAAGCTATTATCAAATAACCAAGCACTTGAACAACAATCGAACCACTAGGGCACTCAAGTGAAGTACCTAGCTTTTAAGTGCTTGTATATCAAGTGGTTTTGCTTGTTCCTTTTTTGTTTGAGCTTGCTTTGGAATTGTTATAGATTGGTTCTTGGCTTGAATTAGCTTGTCTGGAATTAAGTTTTATAGTTAGTTGATGTTAATTCCCTTTGTGGGGAAACCGAGGATTAGAGGACAAGCCTTTTTTCACAATTAAGCATTTTATGTTAGCAGTTGTCACAGATAATTTAAATTTTTAATTTTATGATATGTATTCATCACAAAGAGATTTACATTTTATAACAAGGAATATTCACAAACTATTAAAAGTGTAAATAGCTGCTGTAAAATAATATTATGCCACTTTTTTCTTTTAATCGGGAGCAAGACTATTTAATGTCAATGTTTCAATAGCAATGTATACCCAAAATCATTACTTTAGTCATTTGGGTTGATTAATGCACACAAAAAAAAACCCAAAATGGGCTACCAAAATGTATAAATTTGGATTTCCAAACAGTGGCGTAACCAGACCTTTGCAAATGGGGGGAAGAAGGGATGTTGACCGCATTTTCTGAGGGTGCGAATTTGGGCCCTTCTATATAGACACTGCAGTACAAAAGGTCGGTTCATTTGTTTTGGGGCTGGTGTGGGGCGCATCCTCTCCCCCCACACTTTTTCCAAAAATTTAAATCAATTAATTTCCACTGAAAATTTTCATGCTTGTTACAGGAAGCTGTTGACACCATTTAAGTTCAGTTGATTTTTAAAGTAATTTCTCACTAAATCTAAGGTAAACTCAAGGTGGGTGGTTATGTTTAACAGGATAGCAAAGCTAAAGACCAGTGATCAGTGAGTGAATATAAAATAAACTGACCCAAACATGTATTGTTTTTTGTAAAGAGGTCATTTGTGGTTATGTCATTTTCTCAGTTGTTTAAAAGGTGATTCCTGTTTTAATAAGGGGTCCACTTCTGTACGACATTTGGGCCAAAAATTCAACATTGATTATGATTTTGAAATGTTGCTTCTAACAGAGAGGAACACTTATAATTTTTGGAATCCCAAAAGCATTTTTTTTAGACTTAAATTACCCAAAAAAGTTTTTCCAATAACTTCTGAAATTGTCTGCACTTTGTTGGTAATAACTGGGACATGACTTGAGCATTAAACACCCCCTAAAGAAAAAGAAAATCTTAAAATAGTTGTTAATTTGCCATATTTGGAATTGAATTGGGACCCTTTATAATACAAAAAGTGAATATCTGGTGAAATAATCTTGATTACTGAGAGAAATGAAATCAAAAAAATTGTCGTCCATAACTGGGACACCAAACCTTGTAAAAAAGGCTAAAAGGTTCATTTTTTACACTTATTTATCACTCAAATACATCTAATCTTACTTGAAGGAAAATGATATATGTCATTTTCATATGAAAATAGCCAGTGAACCAATGGTTTCATTTGCTTGTTATTTCTCCCATGATTTCCATACTTTTGAGTGGTATTTTCCCTCAAATTTTTTTGTTTTTTTTTTTTCTGTGGGGGTTTTGTCCTATCTAACTGGGACATGAGGTTTTGTGTCCCAGTTCTGTCGGACTTTTCAAGTTCACAGGTTTGTATGGTTGTTGTTTTCCTAGAAATGTACAAACACATTGTAAAACATATTTGCAGCATTAATTGAATACCTGAAGCTAATGTTTGGTAAAATACAATGAATTTCTCTACTTTTGGTGTCGTACATCACTAGTACATGAAAACGGCTATTTAACAAAAAGAGAGTCCTGTGATATTGGAAATTATTTCTTAAAGTTTTTTTTGTAGTAAAATAGTATTCACATCTTTATCAACTCTTTTGATCATAGTTTGAAATCTATTAACCACATTTGGGGTCAATGTAACACACTCAAAAAATGAAGCATGACTGATGTCACCAAACCTGTGGTTTTGACCCCTTAAAACAGGTAATTATCCCTCAACTGCATGTTTTTTTGATGCATGTTTTCTTCTAAGCATTTCATTTGTACATCGTAATATCCTAATCGGAACAACGACCTTCTATTTTGTATCATTTCAAAAGATTGTTTTGAAAATTCCCAAACTTCCCGAAAATTTCCTAAAATTCCAATAAATTCCCCGTTGAATTTCCAAAATTTCTTCCATGAAATTTTCCCCGCCTCTGAAAAGTCCCGGGAATTTTGCAACCTACCTATTTTGGTCAACGTTGCATGCAATAGGCAACCAGACCTTTTCTTCTGCTCAGTCAAAACAGTTGGTGGCTCACTCCCTCACTCCACTCCCCTTTTCATTGATGATCTGCCAAAGAACCTACCAGGTAGATGTGGATCAAATCACCAAAGCAAAATGAATAAAATCAGTAGAAGTATTTTTGTTTTGCATTTTTTTCTCTTGAGGAGTTTATTCAGACATTCATCTTCATTGTTTTGTGTTCAATTTTAATAAACAGTTGAGTTGGTTTAACCAAAATCAATATTAAGAAATATATAGAGACATTGACTTTTCTTAAAGGGATGATAGCCATTTTATCAATAATATTAATATTTGCAAACACATAAAGGTGAGGAGTTGAGGAGTGTCATTACTTGACTAAAAATATTTGTTCTAACATGTATCAGAAACCTTTATACAAAAAAAAAACCCGAACCTTTTTTTTTAAAAAAAATGTTTTGGGCCGAAATGAAATGGCTGTTTTCCCTTTTAAGCTAGGTAATACCTCTACCAAGATCGGCACCCATATTTAACTGGATGTGAATTTAAACCATTAAATCAAAATCGATGCTTTAATTATATCAAAACCAAATGTACATTGTGTAGAGACACAAATGATAAAATTCACCATATTATACTTATTATAAAATTTATTGTAAAAAACTTAAAAAAAGCAAAAAATAAAAAAAATAAAAAAAATTTTACCAAAGATTTACTTCAATATTTCTAATTTAGATATGATTGGGTTAATTATACTATAAAAAAGATCGAGACGTCTAAAAATGATACTTTATACAATGCTAAACAAGTTTTTATACAGTAAGAATAAAAACTAAACGTTTTATTAAAAGTAAATATTAGCATGCCAAAATTAGGACAAATACACAACCTATGTGTACCGGTATTATTTAGTGGACCTTTAAATCTCTTTTGAATTTTACGTGTCGGTTCATGGAGAGGGGAAAGGGGACTAAAGACTATAGCACTATAGTTATACACGTATGGTATCTTTACTCCTTAAAGGCGACTCAGAGATTTTGTGTGGGCACCTCATTTCCCTCAAAAAAAATGTTGTTTTTGGCATGTACATAATGCTTGTCCATATACTAATCACTGTGTGTGTGTGAAATTGCAAGCTTAAATCGATGTCATTCATAGAAAATCACACTTTGTTATAAAATTCCGGATCCGGAATTTTGGTATGTACACAATTCCATGGAGCGTAATACTACACATAAATGTTACTGCCATCCAAAACGAAAAATCCGATTTCGTCTTCAATTGGATTGTGCATTTATGTTCTATCTTAGTTATAGTTGACTACATGGGAATGTAGTTTCTTAAGAATATACTAGGATTTGGCCAATTTTGAACAAAACCTTAAAAAAATTAACTCTTTCGCAGTCAACTCTCCTCTTGCTGTGGGAATAGTGAGGTCAAGTTGTAAAACACAATGAACACTTTCTTAATCTTTCCTCACTATTAATTTGCTGTGTAGCATTGACCTGTCAAACACTGTGCCAAGGCATAATGGGGAATCCACAGAGCAGCCATAAATAAAACCCCAATCTAAGGATGACGGGTTGATGACCCCTGTGCATGATATCCTAAAGTCTGTCCCATAGGCTAACACTAAAGCCACACACACCAGATGTACAGATACCAAACAAGGTTTCAGCCAAATTGGTAAATATTTACTGTAAATGTATTATGGAGGATATATCTGAAATAGGAAGGTTTTCCCTCCAAGGAATTGTCATATTCATATTGTCAGAAAATCTTATATTGACAAGTTTTTTCTTGCCAGGTCCTGGTTTCAAACCTGAAAGTCCTGATGAAAAGAGATATATGTTCTCAGGGCTTATTAAGGTTCTGGTGTAGGGTTTTATAATTAGTTAAGGTTTTAGTTTCACAAATTTAAGACTGGTTGGGTAAAGGTTTAACATAAAAAAAATTGTATTCACAGAATTTTGTGTTGAATCATAAGGTTTTTCCAAAAAATACAAGTTACTAGGAATTTGTTTAAATGTACAGGGTTATTGAATTATTGAAAACTCTTGGATTAGACCATTTTGTTTACTGGGAGGGGGAATGTTAAAAACGCCACCATCACAGAAGGACATAAATTCCAATTCAAATTAATTTTGCAATATAAGATGATTTGTAATATTTACAGCGTTGAACATAATTTAAGGCCCAGAGTGCCACGGCCATTTTTGTATAGTTTTTGAGGAAATATGATTTTTCTGATAAAAACTTGAGAATACAATTCCACAAAAAAAATCAGAAAAGGTGCATGAAAATTCAGCAAAACGAATTCTTGTCATCTTCAGCCAAAAGGGGCCCTAAACCCTACCAAATCAAGGCAAAGTTTTAAGCAACATTTTTTTTTTGTGACGTTAACACTAATAATGACAGGATTCACATTATAAATTCTATTGTTACCTTATTGTGCCTAGTTAATGAAAGGCAAGGCATCGCTTGTTTAAACTTACAGGGACTGTAGTAGTGAAAGTTTAGATCCGGGGTTAACATGTCTCTTAAAAAGGCCCAAACTGTCCTGGATAGAAGTTTTGATGCCCTGATATTTAAAATTATGGTCAGTCAGCAGTTAGTTGGCAGAGGGGCTAATTTATATACCACCTCCTTTTATCACATCAAAACTGATTTTCATGATCGGCAAGTTTAGATTTTTTCCAAAATGGGGAATCTAATATATCTTTTTATTGAATCCAAAACTTTGAAAAAAAATTTAAACATTATAAGAAAATTGTATCTTTGAGACCTGCTACAAGTCACATACTAAATACTAACTATCTGATGATGGTGAATATACTGTATTAAATCTGTCAATCATGCATCTAGACTGGTACATGTAAATTATCTTTTTGCCAATCACAATCAACACTGATTTATTATGACATGTTTATACGTAGAACTACAATTGCCTGCTCCTCCCAGAGCATGATGATGAAACATGCAATGTGACCCTCCTCAATACAATGCAAATATGAATTTCCCCTTCACTCATAGTCATTCATGAAATTCACCTGAAATGCATCTTCCAATAAATGTTGTATGTTGAGATTTCCAAAATAAAATTTTGAAGGATGTGATGCATTTTTATGTATTTCTGAGCGTAAGAAACTGACCTTTATCTCATTGAACATTTCTTGACCTGCCCTAGCGACTTCACAATGTGTGCTGAGACATGAAACATGATGGAAAGGTTGCACCTGACGTTGGCATTCCATGCAAATTTATGGAGGTGCCATTTTTTGTTAGGGTGGGAACAATTTTGTGTGTGTGTAGTGAATTTAAAAGTGCTTGTGTCGATCATCTTTGGGACCCTGATTACCCGGAAGTAGTTTCAATTTTGAGATCAGATCGAAAGGCCATATTTTTCTCATTGTCGTCTTGAAATTTGAAGCCATCAAATCCATTTTTTCCAAGATATAAAACAAACCACTGAATTATTGTTAACCATCAATATAGTACAGTACTGGAATAGGGCTTTGCAATGTGCATATTGCTTCTGCCATCAAAACCGCAAGTTTGTTTCCAACGGTTACTTGTGGAGCGTATGTGCAAGTCTCAGGATCTCATATCAAGTAGAGAACACCAATAGAACCTACATTGGAACAAGGCACCTTCTTAAACATTTTGGTTAATTTCCCTATACTGAAACCTAATAACTGGCGATGACTGGACGAAATAATTACACTCTACAGGCAGTTACAATGTTAGAGATACATTGTGAATACAAAAATCTTGGGTGTGTGATATCGGCTACACATTATTTGATAGCCACACAAAAACAAAATCAGCCAGCTGCTATCCAGTAAGAGGTAGCAGGTGAATGTCTAGATAGAGCATGTGCATGTGTTTATCAGAGTTGGGGATTTCCCCATCGCTATTTTTTTTTTTTCTTTTGGTTCTACCATTGAATGAAAAGGCAAGTCCTTTGTCTAAAAATAGTTCACTAATTAAGGTTTATTTTGAATTGTCTGTAATCATTTCAACGTCTAGGTATAATAGAAGTTCGCCGACAGTTACAACTGGTAATCAGGCTTAGGCGACGAAAAAAGAAACCCTGTTTACGGGCGAGCGGACCCTTCAAGGAGGTCGGATCGGTCGGGCGAATTTTTCGTTTTATTTTTTTCTTTTCTGGAGCTCAAAATTGGGTCTCAAATAGCCCCAAAATTGAAAAAATCAAGAGGAAAAAAATGAAATTTTTCAAATTTTTCTAAACAAAAAATTTGCCAAAAATTTAGATAATTCGGCTAAAAACAGGTAGGATTTTACATGATTTTGGAAAAACAAAAAAAAAAATCTCAAAACTGAAAAATCGGGGGTCGGTCGGGCCGTTAAAAACAGGGTTTTTTATTTTCGTCGCCTAGGCTTAGGGGGACATTTTCCTACACTCAATTGCGCTTGCCATATCTATTGCTAGACTGACTGATTCCCATATTTTCTGCTGCGACTTCGGTTTAATCTACCTTGGGTGTGCCGGACAACAACTGTAATAAATAATACAGTGTGTTCACTTGGGAGGCCCTCAGATACAAGGGAAATTTTTATTATTCACTCTGGATATACTATTAGTATTAATTCTGATACCATTTTCATTCTAAAAAATCTATTATTTTAAAATTTCGAAGTAAGTTAAAACATTGTGGAGGCTATCCGTATCAAGTTTTTTTTTTTTTTGCGGTCAAAAGTATCAAAATTAGCGCCCCCTAAAATGAGAGTGACTTAAGCACCGGCGTGCTGATAGGTTGAAATGTAATGTATGGTACCCATTGAAAGGTGGTGACCGACCAAGGTCTAATCTTATATGAGTTTCTCCCTACATGGAACAAATCACAAAAAAATTTGCGTCTAATATCCATCTGGTCTAATATACCATCAAATAGATATTAAACTGGTGGATATAGACCAAAGGATATTAGACCAAATGGATATTAGACCAATTGGATATTAGACAAAATCGCGATTTAGACAAAATGGCACCAATTGGGTGGTATTAGACCAATTGGGTATAGACCAAAGGATATTATAGGGCAAAAATGCAATTAGACAAAATGGATATAGACCAATTGGATATTAGACCAAGTGGGAATTGGACTAAATGGGATGGGACAAAATGGGAATTAGACAAATAGTGTTTGTGGTTATTAGGACCAAATGATATAGAGGAAAATGGCCGGCATTAGATAGATGGGCATTAGACCATATGGGATATTAGATATTGTGTTGTAGATAAAATTGGTGTTATTACAATATGGGTTTAGACCAAATGGCAATAAATCATCTGAACACATGTCTATAAAAATGCCATCACTGCTTGGTGGTTTATGTCGGCTTGTTAGTAGAATAGTTACTACGAGTTGTCCATAGGTAACCGCTGATGCCCCATACTGCAAGCGGGTTTTAATATACAAGCAAAATGGTAATTAGGAAAAATAAAAAACCGTTCATCTATCCAACATGTTATAAGTAGACTTATTTTTAAGGATGCTCACATACATTGTATTTTGCTACTTTTATGATGATTGCGGTATTTTTCTCTTTGGAGGTGTGCATACATGCATCATTGACTCAAAAGTGATCCAAAAAATAAAACCTCAATTTGGTGTTTCTCATTATCCCTGTTTCCATTTCAAATGGAAACCATACACAACCACATTTAGGATGAGAATGCATCATTTGCCTAGGACACACATAGTTAAAGGTCCTGGATGATCGCTAATAGGCCTTGTCCCCAGGGACTCCAGATTTTACCGAAGTGGGTCAAAATTTCGGTATCGAAGAAAATACTATTTTTCTCATTACCTTGTGAATCTAGGGGCTAAAGGATGGTTTGGATGTATGAGCGAAAATAGCCCCATTTTGGTCGACCAATAATAATTTTCCCCAGACCTCTATGGGATTACAAAATCACGTTTTTAGCTCTACCGATTGCAATATTGGCACGAAACTTTACAGATGGGATTTTTTTGCAGGCGCGGATCTAGGGAGGGGGCGCGCCGCCTCCCGGTAATTCTGCCAAAATTTTTGGCAAAATCAGCCCATTTTGGACAATTTCAACCTTTCAGCCTTGAGTAATTTGACGTTTTTCAAATCCTGGATTAGTCTGTGTTACAGACCTTGTAATTGTATTACTCTTGGGAAAGTTAACACCGGGTAATATCAGCTAAAGGGACAACTTGGTAACACGGTCGTGAAACTTCCGTCGCATTTCACACCCTCCGAAATAGCCCAGATGTCATAGGCACCCATGTAGTAAATTCTCCTCATTGAGGGAGAAAATTCAGCCTGATCTGATTCCAATACATTATATAACCCTTACACCCTCAAACACATATAACTCAATGAGCTGAGTGGGAAAAATGCACTAAGTCCAAGAAAATGCGATGACGTCATCGCACCAACACTCATTTTATGGGCCACGAAATCGCTGGCCGGGCCAAGGACTCCCTCGTGGCTTGCCCTGCCTGGTCATATGGAATGGTGGGCCGGAGGGCCCCGGTGCGAATCCCGCCAGGGCCCTGCAGGTTTCTTTAGTTTCTACCCTTTACCATGTTCCTTCCTATCTGGAGATAGGCTAGAACCCAACGGGCAGTTAGGGTTAGGGGCACTCGCTTTTTTCCAGAGTAAGAGGTCCACCTAGCCCTTAGCCGCGGTTGATACTTGACGCGATTTTTCAGCTACGTGAAATCGCGCGATTTTTGTCTCGCGAAGGTCAGCGATTTATCGCGCAAGTATGCGAGACCCGCAGGCGATTCCAGATTTTTCTCGGCCAGCGGGAAAGCGGACCGAGTTCAGCAGGAATACGACTGGTTAAAATGAGTTTAAACTTGCGATTCTCGCTGACGATTTTTTTTTTACGTCATCCAATCGGAAGTCTTCATTTGCCCAGTGAAGTGCAGTCCAAGGTCAACATCCTCAAATCGAATTTGGTAAAAAATGCAAATGGCATCATGGAGAGTGACGATCAAATAGAGGCGCAATAGAGGAGGTGGCCAAAATATTTAAAAAATTACCCCCACCACAATGACAAAAAGATCCGACTACAGGATTCATTAAGAAGAAAAAAGAATTCGTGGAGGCGAATCCTCACCTACTAAATTTTGAGGCTATAAGGAGGCAAGAAGCTTATTATTATAGTCATATTTTAGGCCTAGTCAGTGTTGTACCACTTCGGTGTCCCATCTCTGGCCGGATCATATTTGACAACCACATTGTTTGGACACGATAGAAGAAGAAGGCCTATGTCGTCTCAGACTAAGACAGTTCCTAATTTTAGTTAGTTTACGGCAGAGGAAATATGAGAATGGCCTTCGAAGCAAAAGCAACAAAAGATAAGAAACATATTATCTCAGTCAACCAGGATAGGATATAGCACGAGGAGGAACTGGCATCTGGCATAGGCAAATGAAATTTCTATGCGCTATTTTACCCCAACATGTGATATTTTTGCGGAAACGGCGGGCCAATCTATTCTTGAAATAATAAAAAAATGCTAAAATCACTTTTCCAAATCACTTGTACGTTTACGCTATACTGTAGACCTGTTGGTACTAAATTGCGAGTTGGAAATAATTGCGTGAATATACGCACAAGCCTTATAATTAGGCAATAGAGACCAGTCTTGCACTATACTGGCATACCATGAGGTTCGCGGGCACATTTTTTCCAGCTTACGACAGCGAGAAAAATCGCGAAAGAGGCGTGAAATCGCGGCGATTCGTGAAAAATCGCGGCGATTTCTCGATAGCTGAAAAATCGCGTCAAGTATCACCGCTTTTACACACCCTCATACACCAATATAACTCAATTAGCTGGTTGGAAAATGCACTAAGTCCAGAAGATGCGATGACGTCATCGCACCAACCGCATATGGGCACAAATAGCTGGCCCGGGCCAGCGACTACTCCCTGTGCTTGCCATGCCTGGTCAGTATGAATGGTGGCGGTGGCCCCGGTTCGAATCCCGCCAGTGCCCTTCAGGTTTCTTTCGTTTTCTATCCCTTTACACCCCCCTATTCCTTCCTATCTGGAGATAGGCTAGAAACCAAAAGGCAGTTAGGGATATCTAAGGAGGGCTATTTTCACCAGCCAATGGTATTGACAATTGTGAGCATCATCGATCCAATTTAAAAATAGAGGCGTGCAGATCGTCTGCACCCTTTTGACAAACCACTATGGACAAACTGAGATACGTCTAGACACCACTGAGGCACGTGCCGCACGTACGCTAAGACAATAGGGCAGCTATAATACATACCCATATCGATTAAAAGTGTTAGAAATGGATAGATTTGATAGCTTTTATACTAGTGTTTACAATATTAAAGTTTTAGGAAGGGGTATGGAAACTCATACTTGTAGGCTTATTTGTACAGATTTTAAGAAAAGAAAAGGGTCGTGATTATGATATACACAGAAGCAACGGAAGAAGTGGCGGGGAAGGAGGGAGGGGAAATCAATGGACCTGAATTACAAAGGGAAAAAAAAACGGTTTTTTGACCCTCACCCCCCACCAAGCTATCAAATCTAATCCATTTCTAACACATTTTAATGATTTTATGATACCTAGCTGCCCCCGACCGTTTAACATATGGGGGGGGTTACGTCGGTACACTAATCTAAAAGCTGTGATGATGACATGACATAAAAAATAACATAAACATTCAGAGCTTTATAACCACCAGTCAATACATGAACTAAGTTTGTCGGTTATGCTTTGGTCTCGACCCCCCTTTTTGGGAAAAATTAAAACACCCCAAAAATATGGATGTTTTGAATCGACCAAATCACCCCCCCCCGTAATGTAAAGACATCAGCGACATGGCACCCAGCGCGCCAATGGCAGGTATTATAGTATTCAATCCATTTACATCCCAGCAGGTGGGCCGTGAGGGTCTCAGTGAGGGTTTGATTGATGAAATGTCAATCATACCAGTGGGGCGTGCCGAATGCCCACAGACTGGAATTGTCGGAGGCTCAAAGCTGGGTGAATTTCAAAAGACTGTTCTGCGAACCTCTCTGAGTACCCCCCCCACGATTCTTTAAAAACCGAGTCTTGACAAATCCTGGATCCGTCCCTGGGGATTTGGGGTGAAGGCCATTCTATCAGATAAAAAATGCATAGACTTAAATGGGCCATCATCCTTTAACCTCCCTTTAAAATCCCGCCAAAGGAACAGAGCTATGAATTTTCTCCTGCTAACAAAATTAGTTAACCCCCCCCCCCCCCCACAAAAAAATCAAACCCAAACACATAATTGTGGGGCAATGGTGTGTGTGTTATGTGCTGTGACTAAGAGCCACTAAGGATCAGCAAGCTTGTTGTTTTATGAATGCCTGTGTCTCACCTGTGTGTTGTGACGATGCCCTTTCTTTGTCTTCCCATTCCAGGAGAACTTCATTGTACAAAGATCAGTCACAGGGATGTGAAGTTAGTCTTGAATCCATGGCAGCTGACCATGCATGACTAACATGCTAGTATTGCTCTAGCTAAACATGTGCTCATGCACATCAGTAAAATTCCTCACTTCCAGCAAATATCCTTTATTCCAAGGGAAACTTGAACAGAAATCTGATCCATTGACCAAGTTATTGGGTCTTTTGTGGAGCAAATTAATAATTCCGATGATGCAGGTATACATGCTTTGTTGTAGTCTACAAAATGAAGGGTTTAGTTAGGCATGCGGCTACAAATACCATGAGTGAAACTAGTGAAATGAACAAAATTCCTAGGTCACAACTTTCCAGAAGTTGCGGGGTACATCCAGGAGAAGAGGCAATGAATTTGACCACAGAAATTATGTACCAACTGCTGACCCAGCCAACTGCCAAAAACCAAGCAATTTTATTGGTCATTTTACCTGGCCATGGCCATTTATACCTTTCTAAACATTTCCTTCATTATGAAGATTACTGAAATCACTAAAAAAATTAAACAAGCAATAAATTTTTTTCATGAAAAAATTATTTTTTTACATTTTATTTTTAGGAACACCTTTATGTAGGTATTTCTGTGTTTATAGGAAACACCTGCAAGAGACGATGCACATGTATGTATCTGACTGTGAGAGGACGTAGCCATCGCGGTAAAGGGGGTGCATATGCGCCCCAACCATAATGTTCCATCTGGCAATTGTGTCTAAAAGCTGTTGTTTTGAGGGGTAATGCATGACAGAACTAGAATCCTGCAGCGCTTTAAACAATTGTGTATAGTACATGAATTAAATTGTTGGAGGTGGTGTTTAAGGGTTTGACGTGTGTCTGTGTACACGCAAGCTAGTTTGCACCTTAGGCATTCTCTTTAGAACCCAGCCATCGACAAAATAAGAATTTGCGTTGAGGTGCGAAGGAATCAATCGCAAGATACCACGGACACTGTGAGTTTTCTTTGCGTCTATTCAAATCGCGGATCTCTACACCTGCGTTCCAGCTTTGCTGCGTGCCGAATGTGCCCAAATTGATAAAAAGTGTCAAATTTGAGTGTTTTAGGCATGTAGTGGAAAAAAAATAAGTCGGTGACCCCTATTTTTTTATTTCAAAATTTTGAAGAACCACATTGGGACCTCAAAATAGGCCTACCTTTTTTTGGGGGGGGGGGCTATAGCACAAAAACAAAGCTGGTGACACACTCTTTATTTTCTGTTGAAAATACCATATAATGTGAATTTTATAAAATTTTATTAAGTAATTTGCTAACACGTTAAACCCTTTAACTTCTTCTCCCCCCCCCCCCCCCGCTCTTCAGGTTTTGGAGGCAATGCTAAAAAATTGAATAACTATAAATGGCCTCCCAGTAGACGCGCTCAGACGAGTAGTCATAATACGAATTCTACTGCAGTAGGTCTGTCTCTTCTGGATCTGAGAGGTCAGATTCATCTGCCAAGTCCTATCATTTGAGATGATGATGGCTTGTATACAGTCTTCAAATTGTTAATTTATTGATAAATGGGTAATTCCCATAAATAATGACACACTGGTAAAATACCAAAATTATTGTTTTCATGACATTACTGTTAAGAACTACTAGATCTATGCTCATCATTGTTACTGTTGCACATTATTATCTAGTGGTGTATCTTAATCTGGAAGGTTACAAGAATTTTCTATTGAAAATTGGAAACTGTATTTTTGAAGAAAAAAAATCAAAATTATCACATTTTTTGGCAAAATGTGTGACATTTTAACTAAAATCACTTTTGCTAGATTTAGAGCCTTTTGGTGGGTTAAAATTAATTAAAATGGTTCATAAATGATAGTGTACAAACCACTTTTGAACATTATAGGCACAAATGATGGATTCTTTGCATGAGCATATCTCAGAAAGACGGTTCCTTGTGTAAGCTTTGGTGTCCCGAAAAATTGCTTACTATGTGGAACTTTAAGTTACATAATGAGTTTTGAACAGGGCTCGATTTAGCACTGGCCCGCTGGCCCGCGAAATTCATGTCGGGCCAGTTAGAATTGAACTGAGCTGGCCTGTCGGGCCAGTTGAATTTTCAGAAATGTAGGTTTGGTAGGTTACTGACTGTCTTGTAATCCTTAAAACGCTTCAGCATTTTATTTAATATTTTCCTCATTTTCGCTTTTTCAAAGATCAACAGTTACCAATTCAGTCAATCAGTGTCGACTCTCACTGGCACAACTTCTTTAACACAGACGGATGTGTTTTCTCAGTAAATCATATAGTTTTATGTGCATACCAGCGAGGGCCAGTAGGACAATTATATACGTGTGTGAGTGCTGTACTCCCAAAAAGTATGATCTCACATTACGACACAATTTCATAACAGCACACATTATGCTGCTTCACGGCATTTTAACTGTTTTTAGAACTAAGCAGAAATGAAGCATTACTCAATTGCAGTGGACCAGATCCTACAAGAAACAGATTTAGAGATACGTTCCTAGCAAAAAAAAAGATTCAAAATAGTGAATACGAAAAGAAACAGAACCAAGGTTATCTCCAGCTATCTTCCAAAGTGACAACTGAAGAGCAAATAATTATGTTTTGTAGAACATGAGGACTATTTTTTTTCACATTTAATTAACAATTTTTTAATTTTTTACTGTGTACAAACTACATATGTAGGTGATGGAAAAGATTTGAGTGCAAAGTAAATGGGGAAAAATAGATAAAATGGACACGGATGCTGAGGCCTGTAGGGCACTGATCTGAAATAGCGGTATGGGTATGTGTATCTTTCAAGACCCCCAGTTTGCGCCTCTTCTGCAGTTCTTTAGACTACCCTACTTTGCCACAAAACTCACAAATTTTTAGCTCCGTGGGGAAATTTTGCCAGTTCATCATCTCCACAACCTCTAATTTGACATAAAATGCAGTTCCCAAGTCCATAAATAAATTATTGCTAAAAACAAAATCAGTTCCGAAGACCAAATTTATTGAAAAAAAAATCAGTTCTCAAACACCCAAGTTCGGTGCTTCGCGCCGCACACCCCTCCCTGACCAAAATTGAGTGCTCCCCAGGAACTGATGGCTCAAACATTATATTTAGGCCTATATCACGGTTTGGAGTAAGAAATTTGTGGCAATATGATGGAAATGTTGGGCTAGTGGAGTTTCACTGCAGGGCAGTAGGTTTCCTCACTGGCCCGACGGCCAGTACAGAAAAAAAAAATCCACCCTGGTTTTTGAACTCCTTGAACCAAACTGTGGGCTTTGGCTGCTGTGCATTAATTACTATTTTTTTTTTTTATAATTTAGGATGATATGTTTAGTGAAAATAACAAACAAAACGAAAATGTGCCCGGTAGTTTTTGCTGAACATTGGTGTCCCGCAAATATTACATTGGGTATATTGATGGCCCATATTCAGTCTTTTACACACATTGTTTGCTGACAATTGTACCGAATTTCTTTCGATATTGGTGGTTTCTTTTTTAAAATTAAAAAACTCTCACTTTTAGTCTTATTGTCAAAATAATTTAAAAAAAAATAGCACAATTAATTTTTTGGTGTCCGCCCGCTTACACGATGAACCTTGAGGTATCATTTTCCTGATCAACAATTGTGTCAAAACATATCTTTTCTCTCTTAGTGGGATTTCGTTTGTAATTTGATTCACTTTAATTGAAACAAAGACAAAACTATGTAAAACCATGCCTTGGATGCCAATTGGAAAGTTCCTCGTGTCCGCTTACACAAGGAACCTTTTTTTCCAACTTTAATCACTATTTTGGGTATTTATATATTTGCTCTCTAATATATTTTATTTGGGAATTTTGCTTTTATCTCATTTTACACAAAAACTCCTCAATATGGAAATTTGCCTTGTAGTTAGGTTCAAGAAAAGCAATTAAAAGCTCAGATTTTGTTGTGGTTTAGAGTCAAAACTCTACACAAGTTGTGTGCCTTATTTATGGAAATACCCAAATACAAGTGACTCATTATTTTTTCTTACAAGCATGGATTTATTTGTATAACTTTTTAGTGAACAAGTACAGAAAAACTAAAAAAATGAACAGGTTACAGCCCATAAGTTAACTCCTCAAGGACACACAATGCAGTTCTGGTGATTGATTTACAGATTTTTGCTGACTTGCAGACTTTTCTTGAATTGACCATGACATAAGCCAATGGGCAATGAAAACAGTTTATAATACTGAGAAGCCCCAGATGTTGAACTTAACCTTTACTCATAATGAATTGGTGCCAGAGCAAGACCTAGGACAGGTTACCCATAGGCACAGCACAGTCCTCCTGACATAGATAGCAATTTGGTTACTTCCCAGCACTTTTAAATCAGTCTATTTCTTGATATTAACAAACTCTGAAAATTTTATAACACACTCTGTTTTTTTAACTGTAGATCTATCAGCATTCTCCGTTAATGCCAATGAGTGAAATTTCACTCAAAAGGAAGTTTTTTGTAATTAAAAAGAGTAAATTTCCACCAAAAGAGTGAAAATCACTCCTAAAAGGACTAGTGGTGGATTTCCACTCATTTTTTTGCATTGTCCTTAACTCATCAAAGGAGTTCCCTTGTTAAACTCCTCAAACAAGTGGAAATTCTCTCTTTTGGCACTTTTTTATATCACTCATCTTGTAGTGGCTTAGAAGCTTTCACCTTTTTGATATTGAAGTTTTAACTAATTTTTTGGAGATTCTTTAAGTGTAAACCAGAGTGTCAATGTTTTGTAAAAATAATTTACGTTCTCAATGATGTTGGTCATTATGGGATGTCAGTGCCTTTAAAGGTGCAACAAGATATTTCAAGTCATAATATTCTCTGTGATATGTAGTGATTATCTATATATTAGATGCTCATAAGACTCCCTACCTTTTATTGTGGTTACATGAATAACTTAAAATGAAATAAAAGAGATGTGTATTATTGCTTATATTTCAATAGAAAACATTTTGTTTTTTGTAATTTTTGTATTTGCCCCTATACAAAATTAGAAATTTCACAATTTTGTACCAAAGAAAACAGTTCTCAGCTAATCCTTACAGATGGGAATACTATTTGATATAAAGCTTTACCCACCAGATGCCAAAATCAGAATTTTTACATTTTTCGGAACCTGTTATTTGAAAATTCTCTTGTTGCACCTTTAAATAAACATGAAATTGACATTTGGAATCTTTGTTCTCTTCCCCAAATTCACGCTCATCACACCGTTCCCCCAGCCCACCCATCTCCCCTCCCGTCCCCCTTTTTTTTCTCTCTCTCTCTCTCTCTCAACTTCATTCAAGTATAAAGTAGCTGAACATACATTAATTCATGTGTGACAACATTTGCTTGGCAGTAATGGAATTTGGGTTCCACATGTAACTAATAAGGACAAAATCAGATATTTCAGTCATTACTGTCCATACAGACACTACTGGAAATGTAAATGAATGGAGATTTGTGTCTTTGAGCACGCTGTTTTCTTCCTTTGCATTTTTTTATTTGGCAAAAAATAACTTCAGAATTCTATAGACTACTTCTTCACTTCTCCTTTTATTATAATCCGGCAAATGTTTGAATGAGTTTGACTTTTTTCGTTAAATCACCGATAGTGCTTTTTGATCATATACTTCTTGGATAAGCTTTGCGATTCAAAGTGGCAATATAAACTGGTCGGGCAATCTTGGCCAGACCCTGTGACAGTCTGGCCAACACTCAGATCTGCATTGGGGGCTGGACTTACCTGTTTCTCACGTTATTTCTGGTGTAATCGATTGGGGTTGGTGCGTCATCGCATCTTTTTGGATCTGTATGCATTTTCGTGCCTCAGCTCATTGAGTTATTTTGGTGTTTGATGGTGTAGGGTTTTAATGTAAGGTTGTACATCATTCATTCAAATAAAGAAAATAGAAAAATGGCCCCATTGGGGGGTCGCAAAATGTGTTAAACTTGAATCCCCAATTTAAGATTGTTAATTTAACGTAGGCTATTACCTTCCTGTCATTTCAAATAAAAGACGCTTAAATAGAAAACGCGGCCCAATTGGGCCGCAAAATATGGTAACAAACTACATCCCCAAGTAACAAAGATTTACATTTGATGACGTTAAAACTGTCATTTCAAATAAGGAAAATAGAAAAAGCCACCAATTAGGCGCAAAATGTGTGGAATTGGAAACTGAATCAAAAATTATAAGACTGTACTTAATGTAGGTTGCACCTTCCTGTCTTTCAAATAAGGAAAATAGAAACAAAGCAACCATTGGGCACACAAAAGTATATAAAAAAATGCATCACCAGTACAAAGCTTTAATTCATGTAGGTACGTTAAGAGAACGAAATCGGCCCATTGAGGCAAAAAGTGCTCAGAAGAAGTTTTGACGGCGTAATTTGTTACAAACATCCAACCATGGGCTTGCATCCTCATAGGACATCCAATAGCGTATGGGGTGTTAGCCATTCTATGTTTTAAAAATTTTGGGGTAAAAATGGCCACCAAAAGGTCAAATAGTCCAAAACTAGTAAATCCAATCATGTTGCCGCCTTTTCTCCAAATTTTCAATCAGAACATGTCAGTTGTACATGTCCCAAGGGAACACAAATAACTGGATTGAGTTCCCCCCCTCCCGCTATAACCATTCCAAGGTACATATTGTCGGGTCCATAGTGGCCAAAAAACAGCTAAATTGTCCAAAATTCCATCCAATGAGTCATATGCCTTCCTTTCTCACGATTAATGGGAACATGTACAGTTTTATTTCCAAAGAACTCAAATTACTTGAATAGAGTGCTAGCCATTTCAATTGACACTTTGTATGTGTCAACATGGCCCGCTTTCAATTTCCAAATTGTCCAACTAATAATAAGTCAGAACATTCTTTTCTCAAAATACCTCGTCTATACTACAAGCCGCTTTTGTTACTGGATTACCAGGGCCTCGAGATTCTTTATCAAGCACCCGGTGTTTTATGGTTTGATACCAATGGATTGCTATGGTACTTCCTCTTTGCATTATTACCAAAACAAATACTAACAGACCTAGTATGGTGTCACAATGACGCCATAAAGACCACAGTGGGCCAAAGTTGGATGTTCAATAGAAAATGGCGAAAATCTATTTTGCGCTAAAAGTGGGAAGTCGGATTTTCATGGTCGGTTTTTCCGCTCTAATGATGGCATTTGACTATTTTTATATAATAGAGAGTTTTTAGAGCCATACTTTGAAAATGATTTTTAAAAATGTTCCATTAAATATTTTTGGGTACCCTAACCCCGGTGAAGGTGCTACCTTCCCATTTTTTTTCGCTAAAATGACCCGTAAAGGATAGAAATGATAAATCGAAGCTCAGTTTTCCAAAGCTTCTGCCATTTATGCCCACCGGAGCAAAGTTCAATTGGGGTTGTACCCCCCCCCCCCCCCCCCAACCCAGAAAAAACAAGGGTTAAGGGGGCATTTAATTCATTTTTACTTGCCAAGGGACAATTGATTAGTAAGTAAGTGTAGCAATTTCAATTAACACATTCTTTTTTACTTTTTAAGAAAAAAAGGTAAAAAAGTCCAAATATGGTAAAGCAAGTATAAGGCCTCTTTCTAAAAAATTTAATAAGAACCTATGTGTTTCCAGGGAATATAATTAGGTGCTAGGTATTCCAATTTTACCATTTTTGTAGTCCACATTGGGGCTAAGGATCAAATGAACTCAAGTTGGGGCATCTCAAGCTTTGTGGTTATTGGTCAGAAAACTCAAATTCAAATTGATTGATCAATGAATGAATGCAGCAAAATTTTCCTAAAGTCCATTGACATGCTTTCAACTACTAAATATCCCCAAAAAATGTTTTCCATCATAGCATGTATTGTATCAATGTAAAATCTGCATGAAGCAGTATTGAGAAACCGTATATTTGATAACAATTGGCAATAATATCATGTGTTTTGAGCAAGCTTTCAAAGGAAATTCCGAAACGAAAGTGTTCTCGTGCTGGCAGCGATGACCCGAAAGTGACGTCACAGTACAAATACGCGATACGCGGTACGCGTCATGATCGTCATTGTGGCACGGACGTGCGCGTGTCCCAGTTCTCTTGCCTACGTACACAGTTGACTTCTCGCGGTATGCGTCGTACGTGTTGTATCATATGGCATAATTTTTCTTGATTTGGTGCCTTAAAATTACGATAATAATGTGCTGTATTGTCGACGGGTGCACCAGCGGCGACCGCACCGACAAGGAGAATCAGAACAGAATAGCTTTATTCAAGTTCCCAGACCCAAGAAACAAGGAGAGATATCTGGAGTGTGCGGTGCGGTTAGCCCACGTGTGAGCTTTGTTTACAACTTGTTACTCTGACGTCATTAACGGGTTCAAATCCAACTTCAGCATCTTGATACGCATTCGCGAAAACACAAGAAGAAGGCCCTGTCAGTTAGGGTATATTTATCCTTGAAATTTAACTCTTTCCGATGTTCACTTTTAAAAATCGGTGTTGGGATATGATCAGGATACTGTTGAGGTACGAAAATGTAAGAAATTAAGAAATGTCTACTCAGCTGTGTCCATGGACCTTTAAGATGTACTGTTATCCATTAAATATACATCCCTAAGGAAAATCCATCAGTAAATTAGAGTATTGGCTATTCCAATCCTCAGCTTTGAAGTTTACCACAAATGGGTAAATTAGCTCTATTGCCCTATTTGTCAAAATTGTTAATCAGGTCATAATTCGCGTCACCAGAGTACATTAAAGTTGACAATGAGTTGGCCATTATAATGCACTTTCCTGGGAGGGACAAAGAAATTAAATAAATCGAAAGTTGTTATAATGTTATTCTTATGCCCTCTTTTACGGTTACTTATAGTGCTACGAATACACGAATGATAATAAAAATTACTAAAGAACGCATTTTGGCTCTAACCCTAACTGCCTTTTGGTTTCTAGCAAGAGAGGAAGGAAAGGGGTAAAGGGATAGAAACTAAAGAAACTTGGACGTACCTGGCGGGATTCGAACCCGGGGCCTCCGGCCCACCATTCCATATGACCAGGCATGGCAAGCTATGAGGGAGTCGCTGGCCCGGCCAGCGATTTCGTGCCCATATGAGCGTTGGTGCGATGACGTCATCGCATCTTCTTGGACTTTCTAGCCTCAGCTCATTGAGTTATATTGGTGTTTGATGGTGTAAGGGTTAATGCATAATTACAATGAGAAAATATATCCAATTTGTTTCTTTTAAACTGCATAAATAATATGCTAATCGCGGTTGAGTGTTTTGTTTTAATTTTGTTAGGTTTTAATTAACAGGTCAGAATGAGCATTTTTTAAAACAATAATCCGAAATGGGAAAACAGACACTGTCCCAATTTTACCACATATTCAGTTATGGTTTAAATGGTCGAAAATGTAATTTCTCTGACATGGTTGAGCAAAATAATTAAAGGGTTCTCGTGTATTAGGCCTAAGCATTAGAAAGGGACAAGATTGATGGGTAATTTTTTGGCTGTTAATATTGATCAAACCCAGGTCCAAAATTAAAACAAGAGCAGCCTACGCTTACAAAAAGCCTTATGAGTAGCCTAGATTAAATTCTTGTGGAAATGAATTAACAATTTCCAATTTAGAACCAGATAGGACAAATATCAAGTTGCATATCAAAATTCAAGGTATAAAACTGATTATAATATGTGTGTCATAATTTGTGTTCATCAGAATGTGAACTATTAATTTCAAAGAACATTATTAGTTTGATTGATTCTTTTAAATTCAATATCTAAGTTTGGCTATTCTAATGTATAGCCCTAAGATATATTTTACAATATTAACACTTACCTGCATAGGGGGGTTTCCGAGGTACCCAACTTTTGTTTTCAGCCGGCATTTTTACCGCTGCAATTAATTTTTTTAATTTTTTTATATTTGGGGTCTAACTTTTAGTTGCGCTTGCATTGGTGAAAAAATTCAAATCCATCACGTCGTTTTTGCGTTAATTAAGTTGGGACCTAGGAGCCCCGCCCCTTATGCACTAACGGAAGTGCCATGACAAAATTGAAAAATTTATAAGATTACTTGACTCTGAATTTCATATTGCATACACCTAGTGACTAAACAAAGTAATAATTAATTAACAATTCTTGCTAAGTATAGTAGGCCAATGCAGCCATAATATTTTTATATACATCATGTAGCGATTTTACTGTAGGAAATATGGTTAAATTATACACAGTACCCTAAAAAATATAACTGGCATGAGACATTTTTTTGTGCTTTATATGGTAAATAAGTTCATTCTTTACCAATTAAAGCAACCGGCACAAGTCTAGGCGAAACCTGCCGTGGGGGGGGGAAAAAAGGGAGAAATGCAGAAACAAATTAGTGTATTTTTCGCACATTTTGACGCAAAATTAAATCATGTTTTGCCCCTAATTTTTTACTGAACACTTTCTTGAGTTTTTATTCTTTATTGTTGACGTCTTTGAAGCTTCTAACATGTGGTGGATTCATCTAAATCATCCCTTTAGAAAAGTGTTTCTTAGGGGTGGGTCCCTAGGAACCCCCCTCCCCCCCCCCTACAATTTAGCTGATTAAAAATGTTCAGGTAATTTTGCCCATTAAACTTAGTCCCTGAGATCTAGGAAAATCAACACCCTGGCCCTAACGACTATTTAATATTCAATAGAAATCTATATAAATTCACAATTTAAATAATTAAAAATGTGGCACACATCATTTTGTGGACCTTTTTGGAAATTTTGGGAGATTTTGGGGGGACATCCCCTCCCGCACCCCCCTTGCTACGGCCCTGCCCAAATCTATGACTGTCTATCAGGCTATTTCCCATGTGGTATTTACACCATATAAATTATTCAGTGACCATTGTGCAAAGAAGACATAGTCCGAGGGGAAAAAGTGATACTTTTCGTTATTTCATCCATTTCAATTGATTTTGATCGGTTTGGATGAATTTGGGTCCCATTTATTCCCAGTTTTTGTTGACATCAGAAATCTGTAAAGTTAAATGGCTAGCACTCTTTTCCCCTGATGAAAAGGCAAAACACTTATGACCTTTACTTGGTCCCATTTCAACCCCAAACTCTGTCAATTAAGCCAACTAAGCTTTCTATCCACTTATTCTGACCACCTTTGGATGTAAGTGATTTAAACCATTTTTGTGGACCATTTTTTATATTTTGGTCATTTGATCTAAAAATATGAAACTAGATGACAAAGCATAAGAGTACTTATGACTTTTCCTTGAGATGGAACGGCAAATGTTCATTGAAATTTTATGTGAAACAATCTTTGTTTTTTTGGGCCAATTTACCCAAAATCTATAAAATTCGGATAGGGGCTTCCATTATCCACTTAAATATGATTCCTTTGAAGGTGATATGGGACATGTTTTATTCCATTATTTTAAGAAATGAATGGATTTCGACGATTACCTATTTTTGGACAATTATGACCTTTTTGGGACATTTTAACCCTAAAATTGAGTAAAATCGGGAAGGGTTCATTATATTCACTTAAATATGAATCCTTTGAAGGCAAATGGACATGTTTCGATAGATTATTTTAAGAAAGGAAGGAATTTCGACTGATTTACCTATTGTTGCACAATTTTGACCTTTTTTGGCCCTTTGACCCCAAAAAATTATAAATCGGAATGGCTTCCATATTATCCACTTAAATATAGACTTCATTTGAAAGTTGAATTGGACATGTTCGATAGATTATTTGAAGAACGGGAATGCATTTTGACTGCTTTTACCTATTTTTGACCAATTTGACCTTTTTTGGCCATTTGTTACTCCTAAAATAAAATATTGTAGAAAAGTCCAACACCCCATAAGTTGATTGGTACATCCCATAGTGGTAGGAATCCACTAGGTTGGACCTTGGTAACAAACAACAGCCGTCAAAGTCCATATTTTGGTCCTTGGTCCGGCCCCGGCCGTCTATAAAAACTCTGTCATTTCAAATAAAGAAAAGGAAAATAGAACAAATGCCCAATATGGGGCAAAATGTGTTAAAATGACTTCCCAAGTTATAAGATTAACTTAATAGTAGGTACACTTCTGTCATTTCAAATAAAGAAAATCGAAAAGGTGCCCAATCGGGCACAAAAGAGTGTAAAAACTGCATCCCAAGCTTTAATGTTGTTGTATGTTGAAACTTGCCTGACTATTTCAAATAAAGAAAATAGAAAACACCCAAGTGCAAAACAAATGTGCTAAAATTGAATCCCCAGGTTATAAGCTTTAATTTACTGTAGGTTACACCTTCGTCATTTCAAAGAAAATAAACAAGCGCCCCATTGGCAACAAATATGTAAAAACTGGATCCGCAGGTTACAATCTTTAATTCACATATACCTAAACTTTGTCTTAAATAAAATCGCACATTATGGTAAAAATAGAATTATGCTTCAATCATTACCACATGTGCTTGGTATTGAAAGCCAAAACATAATTTTAAAAAATACAAAACTGAAACTGACTTTCACTGAAAGTGACCTTAGGAAGAAAAGGCAACCCTTCCAATTAGTTGCCTTTCACCTTTCATATACACTCTTGCTCACTGTAGTGTAACTCTACATTTGCCTGATCAATTGGTTAATGTTCAGGGGTCTCTACAAGTCAGTAACATTCTGAATCTGATTCACTTGCTCCATGTCGGTGATGAAGAGGAGAGTCACAATGTTGGTACTGTGGTGTTAACTGATTTTAACAGGCGTTTATCTTGTAAACCACACAGTGTTAATTGATATTAAAATCATGAAATGGGTGTCATGAATATTATGTCCTTGGATAGGACTTCTTGACAATCGACAGCAATGGTTGATATAATAATGGTGATCTTTAGTATTACGTCTTCCTTGGTGTGGTGTGCCGCAAGGCTACAAAAATTTGTTCCTATTGGATTCCAAATTGTCATCAATAATGCGGGCCAATTAAAGCCAAGTTATCAATACTGGAAGTACGTTTGACGATCCAACATTGCAGAGAGAGATAGGAATATTTTTGAGATCGGTGAGTTGCAAAATGTCTGAACGAGTTTTCTGATTGGGCCAAAGACAATCCAATTGAAATTAATCCTTCTAAATGGTCGGCTGGAAATATGTTTTAAGAAAGGGGCCCACTGAGTGACATAATGATTGGTACTGTGAAAAGCTGCCCTATGTCAACAGGCTAAGGTATTAGGCCTATGGCTGCAGGGTGACATTAAATGGCTTCCCAAGTTGACAGCATGATCAAAAAGATAATCAAAGGATGTTCATGCTGGGTTGTCAAGCAAATTTGGTTTGATCATGACGAGCTTATAACTGTGTATAAAAAGTTGTCAGACCACTAATTGAGTACGGCGATGTTGTGTGGCACTCTGGTTTAACAGCCAAACAGTCCAATGATCTTGAAAAAGATCCAACTTAGAGCTTTTAAAACCATTTTGGGTTTCAATGATAATTCATAGTGTGATTGACTCGACTTCTGTGGGCCTTGAGTCTGAGTTCTTTACATGACAGAAGGGGTGACCACTGCAGAAAGTTTGCTTCTGGTTTAGTTGATAATGTGAGAACCAATCATTTAATGCCCCCTTCTAGGAGTCCATTCATGGCAGAAAAATCTTAGAAATGGCGACCAATTTTTACAAAATGCGCATAAAACCAAAAAGGCTTTCAAACAGAGCCCCCATTCCATATTTTGTTGAAAACCTTTAAATTCAAACATAATGTTTGTTAGTCAAATTTTGGTAATGGCTATCAGGAGGATGTGTGAATTGGGGTATGGGTGCATGCAGCTGCAGAATTGTTTTATTGTGTGTGCACTTTTATGATCCCGAGCTGAAATGCACCTATGGCATGTATGCGTGTCAAAACTGCATCCTGTATTCATGTGTTGCAGGCACTCATGCCTCATCACATAACTTCAAACCATGCATGAATTATATAAACATTATGCTTTGTCGTGTTATGGGCTAATTTTACACATTTGATTGTTTATAATATTATTTTATTTAAACAGTGCAATATTTTTGTGTATTTTTATGTCAGTTGTAAATTTAATAAGTTGTGCAATTTTGATGTTATTTTACGACCTTGGTAATATTTCCTGTAATTTGGCCAAGTGCCACCACGATTGTGAGATAATATAAAAATATCAAATAATTCTCAGATTCGTTACTCACCCTTTATCTATCCTGCAAACGATTAACAAAAAACTACCTATTTCCCAGGCATAACAGGTCTGGCAGAGACTAAAATCAAAGAAAGAAATGCTTGCCATTTAAAGCGGCACTGGCACATTTACAAATATGAAATTTCTTCAATTTGCTCTCAAATGAAAAATGTTTGGTTGTTAGGTTTTTTTTTCTAGGCCCATTGGAAGAACAGAGATATATAGTTACACATAAAAATAACATACCCCAAACAGATAGGGACATTTATGTATAGATAAAGGTCTCCAAACAGACCATTCGCGAATATAATGGTCGTTTAGAGATGTGTTGAGCTTGGTAGTTTCTGACCAAGTCGAGCCGCAGGCGAGACATGTCCAGAAACTAGCAAGGGAAAGACATATCTCTATACTCCCATTATATTCGGCGAATGGGTTTGTTTGGAGACCTTTATCTTAAATCAACGTCGAGCAAAGATTAAATGGCAATTTTTTATCCAATTATTATCGCCACCATTTTTGATACTCGTTAATAATTTAACGTTAAGACATAAGCCTAACTTTTTCTTTAAAAATAAAAGCACCAGATTCCTTCCTATTCGCATGGGTACGAGTCTAAGCACCCAATAGATAATCACAAGGGGTATAATCTAGCAGAGGTATTCGATCTTTTGGCATTCAGCTGGATGTATTGAATACTCACCTATTGAACACTTAAACCCATAGAGGAAATCTTTGTTTCGGCCTACAACGTCGAGCCGTTGGTGTCAACAATACACTCCCCAAGACAAAGGGAAGTGTCCCGGTGCAAGCAGCTGACTGTACCGTCCCTCATTTGCCTTTACCCTACCCTCGTTCAATACGTATTATAAGTCAGAATACACCATCACTAACACAACAACATTTATAAATCATTAATGAGTGACTGTGAAAAGCATTAGATTTGGTTAATGTGGATTGCTTCCTGGCCGTGTAGGCTGAAATATATGTATGTGTCATGTCGGCTGCGGCCAAGCCTCATTCATTATAGCAACTCAAAAGCAACTCACCAAACTTTTAAAAAGATATTAACAGCTATAAGTGCAAACCACCAACCATTAGGTGTTTGATGTGGTCGGTCATGGGGTGTTTCCAAGACTCACATACGACCATCAGGCCTCGTGTCGTTTTCACCAAAAAATCAGAAATAACCCCTCCAGTGGAGTTTGGATTCCTTCAACTCCAACGGTGATTTGGGAATAAGAAATATTCTTAACAACAATAAAATTGCAGAATTTTTCCGTCAAGGTTTCGCTTTTACATGTTAAACAATGGCGACGTATGAAAATTGCGATTTCCTTGGCCGCCCTCCCCCTGGTGCCATGTTTTTGTTAACTGCCACGCCCACCCCTTCAAATCCTGGTGAAATTTGTGGGAATCTTTCCCAGCCGCTGAGCACACTATATATATCCTGGTGTTCTGGCATCGGTATGCCATAAGACCTTCTGGTCATTATTGTCATTTCCGAAGGTCGGAATGACCGATGCACAATGTCCCTCTACTTTGTGACAGAGTTGGAGCGTCTTAGGGAGCCCAACTCTGTCCATTTTGCTATAGTTTTATGGTCTATTTTGGAATTAACCGGCCGATTTCGGGATGTTAAATATCTTTTTTTGTCGAAGTGCTATTTTAAAATGTCACAGAAGTCCACGACTAAATTGGTTATTCCCTCACATTATCTAACTTTGATTCAAGATTAATAAGCAGTATTATAAATGTTGGGGGAATTAATCTTTATTACACTGTAATGACTCCATTGACAAATATCTTCTATACGGGCACAAAGCGCACCAATAGCTTTATTCTTTTAAATACAATCCCTGCTTACGACATCCATGAAAACTGTACGCTGTGTCATTCGCCGGACAACTTTTTGTCTCGCCAATCCTCCCTTCACTTACAAGGGAGTGGTTGTTGCGATCATGGCACGTGTCCATAATGCGATTATAATTTAAACAGGCGAACTCGTAATTTACGCGATGCGTAAAAGATGTTCCCCGCCGAATATCGCGATCCGAAATGACACGAAAAACTGCACCTTCCCCCCCTTAATTTTGGCATCAACGCTCACACCCAAAAATAATGGTTACTTCAGAAATTCACTCAAGAAATCTTACAATCAGCATGCAAAAATCCCTGAAAATTCACTAAATTTTAGTACAAATTGATAATTTCTCAATTGGCAACACTATTTTTGAAAAATCGTGATCACAATTTATTTGGGACGCATACGGGGTCTGGAAAGCGGCGAAACATTGAATTTCGTATTTTCACATTTTCAAGACCTGTAACAGGCTGAAGGCACGCCAAATAATGACCCCACATGTAACAACTAGAACTAAAAACGAGAGCATCAACGCTGCATGCATACCCCCCTCGCTTATGATGTAGTAGGCATCAAACCACTTTCAAATGTCAAAAGTGATAACAAATATGTTGGAAAATCCAGCTTTCCTAACAGATAGGCATCAAATCTTTTGACTTTTTCCAATGGTGGAATTTGTGTTACGCAAACCCCCTCCACCAACACTCCCCTCTCCCCTTCCCAACGACCCATCTCCCCCTTCCCAAACCTAACTATCCTCCTTCCAAACAGCCCATCTTCTCAACCACCCCTTTTTCCAACATCCAATACCCATCTTCCCCTTCCCAACAGCATCTTCCCCCCTTTCCCCCAACCCCCATCGTCTGAATTTCCTTCCCCTTACAGATACCCCCCCATCTTCCGGACTCCCCCCTTCCTCCTTCCAACACCCATCCTCTCACAACCGACCTTCCCTTCCTCCCCCTTCCCAAATCCCCCTCCTAATAACCCCTTCCCAACACTCATCATTCCCCGTTCCCAACACCCATCTTTCACCTTTCCCAACATCCATCTTCCCCCTTCCCCCTTTCCCAATACCCCACCCCATCTTCCCCTCCTTCCTACACTCCATCTTCCCAACAGCCACTTCCTCTTCCTCCTTCCTAACACTCCCATCTGTCCCCACATCCTCTTCTTTATCCCAACCTTATCCCTTCCCAATCCCACTCTACCCAACCCCCTTCCCACACCCATCGTTCCCGCTTCCCCAACACCCCTCTTTCCTTTCCCAACACCCATCATTCCCCCTTCCCAACACCCTCTTTCCCCTTACCCAACAACCCCATCTCTTCCCAACACCTCATCACACTCCCCCATCTCTCCCCTTCCCAATCCCCCTCCTCTTCCTTTTTCCCCCCCCCTTTATCCCCTTCCCCAATCCAATCTTTTCCCCTTCCCAACCCCATCTCCTCTTTTCTCTCCCTCCCATCCCATCTCTCCCTTCCCCACCCCCCATCTTCCCCCCTTCCCAACCCCATCTCTCCCCCTTCCCAACCCCCCATCTGCTCCGATCTCCCCCTTCCGCCACCCCATCTCCCCCTTACCCCAACCCCCCTCTATCTCCCCTTCCCAACCCCGCCCTCGACTATCCCCTTCCCGCCCCCCCATCAGTAGGTGAAAATCCCCGCTTCCCCACCCCCCCCTCTTCCAATTCATACTTTACCCTCCCCAACCCTATCTTTTCCCTTTCTTCTAAAACCCTATCTTCTTCTAGCTTCCCATTCCCACCCCCGCCCATTTTCCCCCCCTTCCTCCCACCCCTCCCTCCCATTTTTCCCCTTCCAAAGCCCTTCTCCCCTCCCCTCCCCTTCAACTTCCCTATTCCTCTCGCTCCCCCCTTCAAAATCCCTATCTTCCCCTTCCTCCCAACGTGTCCACCATCTTCCCCCCCCTCCCCCAACGCCTATCTTCCCCCTTCCCAACGTCCCATTTTCCCCTTCCTTCCCAACATCCCATCTTTCCCCCTCCCAATGTCCCCCATACTTCCCCTTTCCAAAATCCCATTTTCCTCTTCCCCCAACATCCTATCTTTCCATCATCCCAACATCATTTCCTCTCCGCTTCCAACACCTTTTTCCCAACACCTTATCTCGCATCCCCACCCCCCCCCCCCTTAACAACACCCCCCTCCACAGGTTTGGCTAATAACAGCTACAAGCGAACCCTATATTCATTTATGTTTGGAGTTGGTTTTGGTTGTGTTTGGAAAATATATTTCCCAGGAGCAGAATTTCTGCTAATAAGTTCCCTTAACAAAACGTACAGCACTACATGTTTCAATCCTCTCTGCTGGGAATCCGGGCATGGTACACAAATTGCAAGTCGTCTTAGTTGTTTACTATTTTGTTTGTTTTTTTTTGTTTTTTCCTTTTCAAGGATTTTGTTATGGATTTATTTTATGGCTATTTATTTAACAATCTGTATATTTATACCATGTATTGAGTTTCTTGTTGATTTTTTAATTGTAGACCTTCTTTGCATAATTTTTATCATTCATACGTGCCCACGGAGGTTCAGATCTTTGTCTTGTGGTTAAGCGACCCTCCCTAGGTTTGTCTTGAATAATAAGGGTAACTCCCAAAAGTGACATTATAGTGGAGGTTTCAGAAAGTTGATTTCAGAATGTTGTTGAAGAAGAAGTTGGTTTCTGACACAATTGTTGGACAGCTAATACTCCTCCCAGGTCCCAACTAATTGAAGTTATAACTGTCATCTAACTACCAACCTTGGAGTCAAGATCAATTTACAATAACTGAGTTTACCAGCTGATGGGACTAAAGTCCCTTTCAGTGTTCGAGGTCATCATTTAACAACAGGAGCAATAGGATACAGCACAAATCCTTTGCCGTAGAGGTCAGTGGCCTGAATGCTATGACTTTGCTATCCCCCATAGAAAATGCAAGACTGTGAGGCTGATGACTATCAACCAATTGCTTTTAGGCATCCTAAAATGGCTCAAACAAGCCAACGACCACCACCACATTTGGAATCGCTCTGCATGTGTTGGACTGAGATCCATCTCTATACGTCTAACCCTACTAACTACCAACCAAAATTTCATCAAAACAATAAAAATGTAAGCTAAGCCCAGCTGATTAAAAAAACACACACATCAACGTCCCTCGCCCGTCAGAACTATATAACCTATCTGGCTAGCACGAGGTTAAAAATTCACCCGAAATCTAATCAGTCGAGAACTCTTCTCAGCCCATTTCCTTCCACCAATTTACATCATTATAACACTTACAGAACTCCCACCAGAAACTTTACCCAGGCCTTTGCGGGAAACATTTCCAAAATTAATGCAATTAGATCCTTAATTAGAATATTTTACAACACCCAAAATCTAATCAGTTGAGAACTCATCAACCTGCTTCTTCCACCAAGTTACAACTTCGTAGCCCTTACAGAACTCCAGAATAAATTTGTACCAATGTTTGACATTTTCTGTGCAATTTGACCGTTTTCCCTTGACCTTTGTTCCCCTAACCCCGACAGACCCAGGGGAGGACCCTGGGGAATGTTCATGGTGTATGATAAGGGGGTATCCCCTCCACAAATACCAGTTTGGCTACTCCTACTAACTAGCACATCCAGAAAAAAGATATGCCAAAGTTCCAGGTTCACATTTTTATCACGGACGAAACGGACATACGCACATACGGACATACGGACGTACATAATAACGGACGGACATACGGACGAGCCCATTTTATAGTCCCCTCCCGAACTTCGTTCGGCGGGGACAATAATCCCTTCCCCCCCAGACAATGGTAGATCGGTGTTTTCCTACCCCAATTCCTATAGTATAATGTTTCTTGTTGTTATACATGACCATTATTTTTTGCTGGAAGTGTCCATCGACTAGCTAGATGACCATTATTTCAAATACTGGTCATCTAGCTAGCTAGATGACCACTTCTCAAAAATAATGGTCATATATAACAAAGAACGGACAATTGTATGATGAATGGGAAAGGGCTAGATGTTTGATATGAGGATAAAACATCCAGTAATTTGGTAGTTCGCAACTTTTAAGTTTTTCCATAACTTGAAATCACAATGTGTATTATATATGAATATTTTTGACTCCGTACCACTGATATTAAAACCAACAAAGGTTATAGGACGATCAAACAGTGTCATAGTGTTGAAATTGCATACGGCAAGCGTGTTCTTGTGTTAAACGCATTTTTGGTGTTTGCGAATTTAACGCGTCGCTGGGGACGGTTAACTTAAGAATAAATCGTCTGTTTACCCATAAGAAGCTGATTTGGTCTGATCATTTCGGGTAGAGGGCTTGTGTTCTTACAATCCATGCAAAAATCTCAATTGAAAAATCTTGAGGGCGCACTACGCCACAAAAAAATAGCTTTCATGCAGACAAACAACCAAACATAGGGTTCTGAGAACGAGGCGATGTGAATGGGCCATGGACCTTTGAGCATACATTGTGCAAATTCTGAGGTTTGGTATATTTATGGGTCCTAATAGGTTCACTTTCAAATGCACAGTTCAATGTGTCTTTGACTTGAATTTCATCTCCAATTTTTTTATTCTCCAAAATGTGACTATTTGTGTCCTATTATGAGTGGTTTGTCTCAGTAAATGTGCTGTTTTTAAATATTTTGATTGCCTACAAGAACTCCAGACAATGGACAGGTTTAACAACCACTTGTACTAATTGGTTATTACAATTTTATGACCCATGTTGGGAATTTGTGGTAAGTTGCTGCTGATGGTGCAATCAGTGCATTCTATCTCCACTGCACTGTTTTATTTGGCCAGTGTTCCAGAATATGCATGGTTTTTGTGTGTGGTTGTGTGTGTTGTGTGTGTGTTGTGTGTGTGTGCATCCGTGTGTGGGTGTTGTTGTAAAAAAACAAAAAAAACGCCAAAAATGTTAAAATTTTTTGTTCACAACAGTGGGAACTGGGGTTTTGTTTGAAGATATAGTGCCAAACTATGGCAAAGCCCCTACTTTGAAACAAACTTCAAGATATGATCCATGTTCTTTGTTACCAAATAAGGGTAAAACATAAAACTCTGAAACTATAAAATAGCTAAGTGGCAATTTGAGAAGTTTGTTTCCATTTTCTTGTTTGTAAGCAATAGTTACATAGTAGTTTTAAATGTTTCAACCTTATGTCATTATATATAGCATTGAAAAACAAACCATAACATCTCAGCATTTTCTGCCGAATAGTCCATTTTAGTACATACAATTTTATTATTTCTTTCAAAAGTTCAAGGGTGGTGCTCGAGTGAGATATAAAGTTTTCATCCTATCTTGATAGAAGGTCACTCACCCTAAAACCCCGATTGTAAATTTCCCAGTCATATTTCAAACCGTTTTTAGCCAGAGCTAAAAACACCTCATCAACGCGTACTATGAATACTTAATTACTATTGGTCGACCAAAATAGTACACATTTTTTTGCTCATAATTATCAAACAGAACAAAATCCTTTAGCCCTAAATTTCATACCGAGGGTAAATGGACAATAAATACTAGCTTTCTTCATATAAACCAAATTTTTTGAATCAATTGCGCTAAATCTGGGGTTCTGTAGACAAGGCTATGGCCCATTAAATGTTGATCGGAATGTGGTTATTGTGACACACAGAAAAAATAAAAATTTGTATGAATATTTGATATTTCTTTAACCATAAAAACCAAACACCAATATTATAACTCATCAATTACTGAGAAAAAAAATGGAATCAAAAAGTGATTTCAAAAAATAACCCCATTTGTCCATTTCTTTGGTGCCAAAATCGTCCATGTACAAAGTCTGTGTAGGTTTGCCTTTTTGGAAAAAATTAAAACATTGCATGCTGTTTCTTTCACCAATTACCAACATTTCATGACGAAATTGGTCTGTTAGCGCGATTATTATTTTTTAGGTTTTACTCACTTTACCTGGTTTGCTTGGATGCGGCCCTCCACCATGCTCCTTAGCCATCCTTGACCCATAACATTCTGTTTTCTGTCCTCGTTGATGTCCGTTCTGTCTAAAGTGTTCCCTTACTATTGCACCTTTAAAATTATTATGTGTCCTCAAATTTATGTTTAGGCCAAGAAAAAAAAAACAAGTTGAAACACTCACTACAATTTCCCTTTTTTTTAAAAATTAGCCATTTTAGCGCATTATTTTTTTGTGGTTGTCACTTGCATGATTTTTTTTTTAATTTCAAAAAACAAAAAAACACGCGTTTTTTTTTTAAAAATCATAAAAAAAATCCTTGATTTGGCATTAGCATTTTCTGAAAAAAAAACCCAAAAAAATGCATTTCGCATTGTGATTTTTTTCGAGACAACTGTTTTTGGGGGGGGGGGGGTTATCCACTTTTTTTTGACTGGCAAGGGTGGGATTAAAGATAAGCCCTCAGGCCTTATTTTGATCTCTCCCCATTCAGTCAAATCACCAAGTATGCAATTATGGGTTGGATTAATCATATTATAACTGGAGTATGACTACTACCTCATTCAATATAAAAAATTATACACAATAACTATAAATATTTATAACATTAGAAACTTGTTGAAAAATTATGATACTTTAATATATTGATTATATCATGTTGATTTGTTCAATGATCATTGTTCTGATCTGAATGCATAAATGATGTGAACTTTAAAAAAAACTTGAAGTAATCCACGTAATGTATTAAGATAAAAATTAGTGTAGGAAGTTCCTTCACAAAGCTGGGGTTCCCCTCCCATATTATTTCACATCTCATGTTGGAAATAATCATTCTGCCTCACTTTGTGGCTTAATGTTGAACAATTTCACTTTCTGACAGAGCAGTGCTGCAATTTAACAGTAACCCAACAGTAATACTGCATCTCCGACCAAGTTGCCTACAGTCATGAAGATGCCCCAAACTCTTATTTACATTTTCATTGGTGCAAGTTTGTGAGAGGGAACACATGTCACCACCAATAAAATCTTTTGTAACTTACATACATGAACTCAGAAACCTGTTTTGGCACTGCAGGAGTATGTGCTGCCCCCATTTGGCTACCAGTATTTTTTATCAACTATCATGCAGTTTTTAAGGTTTTAAAGGTTCCTGTTGATGTACCATATCATAAATTGGATTAACTGTTTGATTCATGTTTTTCTTTTAAAGGTGAAAAAATCCATTGAAGCAATTAAAACATTGACCCCCCATTATTATTAATGCAAGTTTCAGTATTATCTCTAACTAGTGCTACTAAAGCGAAGATTATTATGATCAATAGGGTGGGATCTCGGATCCACCCCGGATGAATTTTCCTTGGATGTATGTTGAATATTTATATTAATCTATTCCAACGTTCCCTGGAGATGACCAGTGTTGAAAAAAATCCACGTGGCTTGGCAGATTCGAACCAGCACAGAAGATTTGTCAACCGAGTAAAAGCCAGGGCCGGTAGAGGAGCGAAAGAAATCATGGGTGTTAGGCCCGAAAGGTGCCTCACTTTCCTAGTGGATAGTATCAGAATGGTATATTTACGTGCATAAACAATTTAATTTGTTTTGGATATATATGCTATTATTAACCTGAAGTATCAGTAAGGTCGGAGCATGTTTCCCTATACCGCCTGTACAAAACTTAATTTGAACATCTTTTATAGTTTTCTTAAAAAATCCTAAATATCTGAAATGAAATGTACTGATTTTTACAGGAAATCCTTGAAATGGATATGAATCATGATCATTCTTTCATTATCCATTAAAGTAAATACTTTATTATGACCCTATCAAGTTCTTTCTTTCAAATATGTTACCCCTGACCCTAAAACATACCTAAGGATATAGAAGCTATTGCAAGCACATGTTTTTCAACTCTCATAGTAAAACTGTTCTGTATCAAGTGGTTCACATAATTGCTACCAAAGGATAGTTTGAACATACATCAGTTAATTCTGCAGAACAAGGAGGCTAAAAAGCAGCTACGTCAGAAACAAAGACAAGAGAATGCTCGTCGGAGAACTACGCACTATGATGACATCATGGCTGCAGACCAAAACGATCAGAATCTCTTCTTCAAACTCATTAGAGCCGAGAGAAAGACTACAGATGAAACCAATGAAATGCTTGTTAACGGAATCACTTGCTGTGATGATGACGACCTTAGAGATGATTGGGCAACATATTTTGATGATCTTAGTCATCCTGCACCATCTCCCTTCTATGGCAGTGCATAAAGATCTTGTCGACACAGACCATCAAATACGTCAACTCTTAATGTATGATCTTTCGAATTCGTCCAGACCTGACGTATCAGAAGATGAGGTGCGTAGAGCTATTATGTGCTTAAACAACAAAAAAGCTCCTGATAAAGCCGGTATTCAGAGTGAACATCTGAAGTTTTGGTGGTAATGCACTTATTGCTCATCTTGCTGTCATTTTCTCATCAATTTTGAAATGTGTTACTATACCGATTCTCAAAAAGGGAAAGTCTAGTCTCAACCACGACAGTTATCGGGGCATTACCATCACATCAACTATTGGGAAAGTATTTGAACACATCATCTTGAATAGATTGAAATCCTACACTATCCCGATGAAAAGTAAGCTGCAGAAAGGTTTCACAGAAGGTACATCATCTATTATTGCCGCTCTTATTCTTTCTGAATTGATGAATGAGGCTATAGACACCAATAGCGAAATCTTCATTGCATCCCTTGATGCCAGGAAAGCATTTGATGTTGTGTATCCACCATCACTCATGAGGAAGTTATATTTTACTGGAATTGATCCCACAGTTTGGAATGTAATAAATAATTGGTATTCCAACTTATCCAGCCAAGTGAGATGGAAAGGCGACCTCTCTCATGTATACAGTATTGACTTGGGTGTTCGCCAGGGTGGTGTGTTCTCAGCAGAAAACTACAAGTCATACATTAATCCACTCTTGCTATCTATAGAGAGATCTACAACTGGTTCAAAATTAGGCACGTTATACTCTGGTATTCCTACATGCGCTGATGATGTTCTACTCACTGCACACAAAGAATACGATCTCCAACATATGCTCAATATAGCAACTGACTATGCCAATAAGGAAAGATATGTCCTTCATCCTGAGAAGAGTGTCGTTATGATCTTTAATCCTCAGTGAAGATTCCAAGATGTATACCCAAAGGACATCAACAACTCATCTTTACCTGTTGTGACTGATTTTTTAAAAAATTTAACCATCTAGGCATCAATAGGAACAACACTAATACTTCCACCGATATCAAAGCTAGGATCGCTGTAGCAAGAAAAACTGCCTATGCACTGATGGGTGCTGGTCTGCATGGCGTTAACGGTATAAGTCCAGTAACATCTTGGAAATTGTTTAACACTTATGTCATCCCTAGATACACCTATGGTCTTGAGATCCTTAATCTTCGTGCGAAAGAAATCCAGGAATTAAATATGTATCATTTCTCAAACAAATCCAAAATCTTCCCGATCGTACCTCAGATGCTATTGTCTTCATGCTGGTTGGCGCACTTCCGCTAGAAGCTATTCTCGAAATCAGGATGTTAAATCTCTTTGGCGCCGCTATATGTAGATGCTGATAGCCTTGAAAAGAGATCGCTGTAAGGCAACTTGCGTTAAAGAGTTGGAAGTCCAATAGTTCATAAAACTCACATTTCAAATCAAAGTTCATTCCCAAGATATAAACAAAAATCCGCCGTTTTAGTGGTTAACCATCAATATTAGCACAGTATTGAATAGGGCTTTGCAACATGCATTATTGCGTCTTCCATCAAAACCACAAGTTGTTTCCCACAGTTACTGATGGGGTGTTTGTGCAAGTGCCAGGCTCTCATATCAAGTAGAGAACACAATACCCATAAATCGGAACAAGCACCTTTAAGTCTATAGTCTGCTGAATACAACTCAAGGGTGCACACCACTACATTGTGCCTCCCATAGACTTTGTATACAGTGTGAGTAAAAAAACACACCTACATTCAGAATAATAATTAAAATAGTTAAAGGGGGATGGCCCGATTTAAGGATATGAAGTTTTCATCTTGATAGATTGGCCTTCACCCCAAAACCCCATCTGTAAAGTTTCGCGCTGATATTTCAATCCATTTTGCTGTGAGAGCTAAAAACATGATTTTGTAAGCCCCATAGAGTACTGTGTAAATTAATATTGGTCGACCAAAATGGGGCACATTTTCGCTCATAACTTACACACCCAAATATCCTTTTGCCCTAAGATTTCACAGGGTAAATGAGAAAAATAGTAGCTTTCTTCTGATACCAAAATGTTGACCACTTCCGGTAAGATCTGGGGCTTCTGGGGACGAGGCTATTAGCGATCGGGCATCTGGGACCTTTAAGAATTATTTTGCTCAAATGTTGCTTTGGTTATAAAGAGGGATAAACAGGCTTTCAGGAAATGTTATTTGGTGGTAATTTGGACGTTGGAGGAAGAAATTATGCCTATTTTGCTGAGACACTTCCTGTTTGGCAGATTTTGAGCCAACAAAGAATAGATCCATCATTTATATAGAGTAACCATGGGTCTTCAGCAATGATTTGAGTAAAACATTTAACACCAAATTATTGTTAAACAATAGAGGTGGGAGAATTAATGAGGATTATAAAAATATATCCCGGAGACTACAATAAGGAATAAGTTGAGTGAAAAAATGTTCAATTTCCCAAGTAAGAAAGTCAAGATAGGTGGTGTAAGACCACAGTTTACTAGGTTCGCCAAGATTTCATGGTTTTAACCTGCAACGAAAATTGGGAGCCAAAGTGAAACCATATAAGTTTTGTATTCCGCTTGAAAAAACAGGGCGATATTGAATTTGAAGTTTTAATTCCAATTTATTAACAGAAAACTTCAGCTTTATAGTCACAATTATGGATGCTTGTCTATGTATTGGACAAAATAATTACCTTAGAGATGTAAAACAAAAATATAGCAGTTTTATTATGTCATGAACTGAGACGTGATATGGAGTGATTTTCAGTAACTGACTCTTTATCGTTTTATTCAAGCTCATATGTTTTGTCGAGAAGAAATCGATACCATCTAAAATTGCATGTGTGAATTGTCTTTGCTATGTGTTATGGTAACGTAGGTGTCAGGTATCTACGCATTGTATGCTAAAATTGGCCGAACAGAAGTTTTAGGTCTTTCCACAAAATTGACATAGTTTCTGAACCCAAAGTCCGAAAGACACCCAATAAAAATCTTGATAGCTTGTTAGTCGTGTAACAACCACCCAAAAACAGCACAAAAACAAAAAAAAAACAAATTTCAAAGCAAACATATTTTAACCTTTGAAGAAAAAATTTCCTGAATGTAGAGTTTTTATTGACTAACACTGTAGAAAATGCATGTTTTTCTTGGCTGTGTCTCAAGTTACCTTGTGTTTCAGAAAATGGGTTGCACTGTTTGTTTACAAGACTTTATTCCATAACATATCCAAATTTGATAACTTTTTGGATAATTTTTCTGATATATTAGGGATTTCTCAGAGGGCAGTAATTTCGCTACGAAACTGATAAACGCTATGTGAGCCTAATCTTTCAATTCAAACTACTCTGTTAGAAATTCGTAATTTTGTATTAACAGACAGAAATAAAACATCATATAGTTGCCTATGGGCACCATGATACAAACGTTCACTTGTAACATCACAATGCACTGTCACAATCAAAATCAACGGAAATTTTGGAAATGGTTCTTCTATTATGCATATCTAGTGGACTTTAAACAAAAAAATGAACAATAAATATATACTATGTATGCTGTGTCACAACTTGAAATTTCGGAAGCTAATGACCATTCATGATTTGCCACAGCAGCTGAAGCTGAATAATAAAATTCATGATTGGACAATGCATGGTTGGATGTTACCTTCACGGCAGATCTGATTATCATTTACTTATTACAACGTTTAAGTGTCGAAAGCATATTGCTCCAGAGTATACTTCATCTCGCTTCATATTTACTCATTCATGCATTCCAAAGGTACTAAAAGTTAGCTGATGAGGCTCAAAACCCTTTGCTCATGTCCTACTGTAATATGAGTGCTGGACGAAGAACATTAATATACAGAGCAGCAAATGTGAATATCTCCATCCACTCATTTTGAGAACTGAGTTTGTTTCATTTATACATGTCATTGAAAATTAACTTGTTGCTCCTTTTCTACCTTTATTTTCAATGTAATGCATTTTGTTTCAATATGAGACAATACATCATATAAAATTAATATATAAATTTTTATCTTTTCCTTGTGTATTTTTATTTTGTATTAAATTTGGTGAACTCCAGTATGAATACAATGTTATTTTAAATTTATATGCTTTTCATGGGAGACCAGTGCTCTTTCTACCTGAATGTAAGGAATATGAAATGAAGAAAGCCATATTTAGTTTACTAAAAAATGCCGATTTCAAGCATGATATAATGCTAATTCGTACCTAATTAATTTGTGCTGGAATTTTCAGCTGATCATTTTCAACAAAATTAAAATTCTTTTAATTTCTCAAAATGATTTACAAAGAACTAGGAAAAAAAAAGATACTCAAAAATGCAGTAATCATATTAATAGAAAAGGTATGACTACAATCTTGGACAAAGTTGTGGCAGCATCTTTGGAAAATTTGCTCTTTACACGTACATAATTTGGCCATTTGCAGTAGGAAATTGAACTTTTTGGGTATTATAAATCTTAAGCTTTGGCTAATCCATAAAACCTTCCCCCTTCCTCCCCACATCATGAGTCCGATTTAGGAACCAGTCACTTTTAATTCTCAAAACAAGCTATCTAAAAATGACCTTTTTTGGACCTATTAATGCACCAAAAGTAATGTCATTCGCATGTTTTAAAAAATCAATTAAGTAAACTTAATAGCAAATTGTTATCATTTGTCTTTTGAATGTAAAAAAAGTCAGAAATGTAATTCATAATCATAATAAAGAAAACAGTAAGTGAATTAAAATAGCATTATAGTAATGCTATTATACGTATGTTCCTTGTCGTCAGTAGACAGAGACACAACATGCATATTTTAAAATGGTGGAAATCTTTCATGCTAAAGTTCAAAATGGTATAAACTTTACTTCAATAATTGTTTTCATCTAATAGTAGATGGGCCAGGTGCATGGGTAGGTGTAATATTAGGTGTTGGTCAGTGTGCGGGCGGTTTTGTGTGCATGTGTCGTATGGATATTAAAGGACAACGTAATTATACTTTATTAAATTTCTAATAACATGTCTGAACCGGAATTTGCAGTTATACAAAATTCATATACTCAGCGTAGTCAATACCACATGCTCTAGCGTAAAGCATTCTCATTATAAATTAGCCATGTGGAAATAACTAATCTACAATGTCTACGTTTGTATGTGTCATTTCAAAAACATAATCAAAATGAAAAAATAATGAAATGTCTAGTGAACCTATGATAACGACGCTAATAATACGTAATAATAACGGTTGTCAATGGAGGAGGAGATGGCGATGGACGAGGGCGAGGAGAGGAGAAGAGGAGGAGGGGGAGGGGACACATAATCATCCATGCAGTGGCCATTATTCTGACAAGTGACTCATACTTTTCAATGCGCTACCATTTAAAACCTAAAACAGCGTGTTATAGGGATATTCGGTATATATACTTTACCCGTAGCCGCATGATCTGTTTAGGAGTAATGCTGGATGTGGTGTTTATCCATAAAACCAGCTGTTTACAAAAAGCGCGATACCGTATTATGAGCACATATACGGATTCCTGGATGACCGGGTCATCGCGCAAAAGCATGTGATCCGTAAACATCCATTTTGTAATTATCCACTTTCATGTTTTTGACCATGTTTAATGATAATTGATGAATAATACCATTAACTTTCATAAATAAATTAGATAAATAAAAAAATAGATGTCAAGAACATGAGCTGATGTTGCAAGCTCTTGAGCACTTGGTCACTTTGCCAAGAAATTTTTTACCAAAAAACTCTATTTTGTGGGGTTTATCAACAACGATCACACAAGTTCTACTGCCGAAAAATGGATCGATACATTTACATTTATGAAAATATAAAATTAAAATATTACTCCTGTACGCTTTAATGGGCAAAAATTAGTTTGAATAAAGTCACCAAAATGCTTATTATGCTAATCAAAAAGTCATACCGATTTGATTTTTTCCACCAAAATCATGTGCAACTGATAATTGGCATTTGCAAAAAATTTGGGCAAAAATCATTTAGCCATTAAAACATGGTGTTACAACATCAATTAGGTCCATTGTGGACCCCCCCTTTATCCACTTAAAGCGACCGGAGGAGATTTTTTTTAGGACACAAATTTCTCTCAAATTTCACTGGATCGGTTGTAGACCACCTACCGAGAACGTTTCGAAGGTTTATTGGACAAACAAGTGCAAAAGAAAACCGCAAACCTTGTTTTGAACTTGCCTGCTATCGTAATCATTCCCCATAGAAAAACGTGCTTTGACTGTCTGTCGTGCACGACGAAAGTACTAAATCATCATCTTATTACATTAAAGAGACACTGGCACATTTCAAAAATAGTGCACCCTCAAGATTTTTCAAAATCGATATTTTTGCATGGTTGTAAGGCTTTTATATACAAAAGCCCTCACCCGAAATGATTAAGATCAAATCAGCTTCCTTATGGGTAAACAGAACGATTTTATAATTTAGCGTCGCCGGCGACGTTAAATTCAGCAGACGACGAAAATGGCGTTTAACACAAGAACACACACGCCGTATGCATGTTTCCCATGCTATGCACACTGTTTGATCGGTCTATTGCTTTGTGGTTTTAATATCAGTGAGTACGAGTCAAAAATATACATGTAATGTACACATTTGTTGATTAAAGTTATGGAAAACTTAAAAGTTGGCCTACAAATTACCTGGATGTCCAGTGGCGTAGCCAGGATTTTGTTGACGAGGGGGCACATATTGTGAATGTACCGACACATGTATTGTACCAACGAACTATTTTTCCCGGCTCGCTACGCTCACCGGTTGACCCAAACCTTTTTGACGTCGCCTCCAAAATCTGAAGAGCGGGGGATGGGGGGGGGGGACATCTTCACCAACACAACAACGCAAAGTAGTAGGCAGTATTATTGACCAATTAAACTGTTGATAGTAACAAATTGTTATGAAGCTCTCTGTAATTCGTATATCATGCACCACGTGCTCAAACAAACAGCTTACAGCTTTTTAGATAAATGTACCGACGGACCATTATGTAAACAAAACATCACGGTCAGGGGGGGGCACGTGCCCCCCTCTGGCTACGCCACTGTGGATGTCTTTATTCTCATATCAATGTCCCTATCTGTTTTGGGGTATGTTATTTTTATGTGTAAAATATATCCCTGTTCTTCCAATGGCTTAGACTATCATTTGAGAGCAAATTGAAGAAATTTCATATTTTGTGAAAATGTGCCAGTGCCGCTTTAACATATTCTGCTTATTCACTTCAGGTGTGATCTAATACATTGGTAAGCATTCCAAATATGTAAAAAACTGGGGTTCGAGAAAAATTGGGGGCGCTGCTTTCTGTAAATCTCCTCATGTCTCTTTAAGACAGCGTTCAAAGCTTTGACTTACGTTTAGCGGACACGGGCGTGAAAAAAATATTTAGGGGTGAAAACAGTCAAAACTCTTGATTACTTAAATGTTTCTAAGGGTAAAATATCATATATTTTCAGATTTTGGCACTTAAAACCCCATATTTTTCACTGATTTTTGAGAAAAATTCATTTTTTTGGCCAATTTAGCCAAAAATGGCCGTTTTCGGGTGACAAAAATTTTGACTTGCTAATTTCCTGTGAGTGTATGAACATGAAAACTACGTACCTAGTAGTGACTAATTCTTTATGCTAATCATGTGACAGGGGTACATTGTAATATTCAAATCATTAAATGAGACCAATCTATTTCTTTATTTTTGTAACAGGGTTAGAAAGTCGGCAGTCAGGGTGACAATTGATTTGGGAAAAAATGCAATTTTCACCAAATTTTATGATTGAAAAAGCCATAACTCTGCAATGGTATGAGCTATGGTGATGCTCCTTGTGTCTTTTTGTTCAGTATTTCAATAGCTAAAAAGTGATATAAAACTTGACTAAGTAGAATGTACTGAAAAAAAATAAAGTAGTAATATGTTACCCCTACCCCTAACATTTCGGAGGGTGTGAAAAAAATAAAGGCCTTCGCAAAAAAAATAAGTCCTTCAAAACTGTGAGGTTTAAGGCTAAACAAATATAAACTTGCTATAGTCAAGACCTCCCTCTAGAGCAAGTTTATATTGTTTAGCCCTGAGAGTCCTAGTTTTGAAGGACTTATTTTTTTTGCGACCAATTTTTGCTCAAATTTGAGGACTTCGGGCAGAAATATGCCTGTATAGTGCTATGGGAAAAATTTTCAAGTTAATAATTATGCATTTTTTATTTCAGATTCAGATTCTACACAAAATTTCACCCTAGAAAATGGTATTTTAAGTAGGATATCTTTCCCTTTAATTTTCCACCATTCTGTCCACCAAATGCAAGTCAAAGCTTGAACACTGTCTTAAAGACACTATCAGTGATTTGAAAAATATTTGAAATTTGCAGGAATAGCTTCAAAGTGAAGGATAAGTCTGTAGAATTCTCATAAGTTACCTTTTCCAGCTGTAGAATTGACAGAAAAGTACCTTTATCTAAGCCATGAGCGAGTTGTTAAACTGCTGCAGTGAGCTATGATTTTGCTCTCACAACTTCTGGTGTATACGGTATCAATATGCCGGTGTGTTTATAGTGGTTAGTATAACGAATATTACTCAATATCCATCGTTTCGCTGGATATTTTTATCGGAATGTAATGCTTATACGCTTTCAGCTAATACTATATATTGTCTGTTTACAGTGCTGGCCGAATACGGTAAATTTATACTTGACGCTAATATACGGATAGTTTTCCCCACTATAAACACGCTGAAAGTAATTCAATGTAAAGAAACCTCTTAGCGTTCACATTCTCAATGAGATTACCAGTACTATGATATGCATCGTAATATGTGTAGTAATCAATTCACCTTCACGATATGCCACCAATATAAAAGAATAGAGTACTAACTTTTTTCTATGTATTGCATATCGTGTGTTTAGAGCATTTCACTTTGAAAAATCGCACAATAGTATGTGTTATCGTTGTAATCTACCTAGTTTTATACAAATCTAACAACAATATCAAGATTACTACTTTCGACAAAAATATTTAGCAATGTATGTTTAAAAGTCACGTAATCAAATCAGTTAACCTCAGTAGCTTATATTAGCGGTAATTCTATCGGACTCACAGTCAAACGATAACTTTTGAAAAATTGACATAAAGAAAAGGACCCTTAATACTGAAATCACTTCCACAAGTTTGAAAACAATTTGGATGTTTACATTCTGTGAAAAACAGGAAGAGTTCGGGGGGGGGGGGGGAGGTGGCAGTTCGTGGCAATTTCTGGAACAGAAAAGCAAGGTGTTCATATCCCTGAGAGAATTTACAGTGTATCCAGCATGTTTTGCGACAATTCAAAAGCATTCAGACCGGGATTCAGGCATTGTACTTTTTAGATATTGATCTGGCAAGTGAAAGATGGATCAGCCAGGATTAGCACATATACAATAGCAATGGTCTGTGAGCTGATATACTAGATTCCAGTTGATAGTGGAATAGCCTCTACTTTTTTGTAGGTGGAGGTATGAATTGAGGGAATTAGTATATAAAGACTTTAGTCGTGTATTTGTGGTATGATGTGCGCTATAGCTATGATAGCCAACCCTGAGCGGTTGGGCCATTCACAGTCCCAATGCAATCAATAGTCAAAGCATAAACCCTAGAATGTTCAAAGAAAGCGCAAACTAAATCCAGGAATAGTTTCAGTGAAAGCAGGTGAAAGCTGATTTTATTAATAGTGAAGATAAATGTTCTGCATTGTAACACACAGGTGACTGAAGCCTTCAAAAATTTATGATACGTTGTTGGTAGGCAATGTTTAATACCAATTCTGGGGTGACACACTATGCATCACATAGTATAAAATACAAAGTATTGACTGGACGAACATCGTAACTTTATTTGTAGTTTGCCAGTTTCTTTCAATCCGATTTCTTTTGTAATGCGAGGAAGAAATCAAAGATTTTCTGGGTATTTCTGTCCCCTATTTTGAGTAATGGACGAAGTCCAAACACCGCCCATAACTCTACCATCAACTGGAATCTACTATAACAACATGCTTTTCAAGTTTGGTAAATGCTGGCAGTAATGTCAGCATCCTTGTTCCAGAAATTACCACAAACTGCCACTCCCCCCAGAACTCTTCCTGTTTTTACTGTTTTTACAGAAAGTAAACATCCAAATTGTTTTCAAACTTGTGGAAGTGATTTCAGTAAGGGTCATTTTCATTATGTCAATGTTTTTTTCATGCCATTATGTCCCTTTAAATATAATTGGAATTCAAACAAAATGCACATAAAATGCACATGCGCTGAAATCAGAGAAATATGAGGTTATTTTGGTCAAAAACACATGCTCAACATTGGGGTGATGATCATATAGACCACACCCCTCATCAAAATATTGGGGATTTATATACCTCCCTTGGATTGACAGGGATGAATACAGGAAAAGAATGGAAATTGAGGATGGATAGATAGAAAATATCTTGATATGATTTTGAAAAATCAAGTATATCTCATATTATCATCTTTTGAGGAGTCCAAGTGTGTGAAAATATCAGATCCAAAACATGATAAAGATAAATCTTTGTATCAAAGAAACATTTCTCAACTTAACTCAACATGAACATGCTAAGACTTTCTGATATTTATTTTTTCCAAATGGGTATTTTTATGTACAAATACCATCACAATCTACTACCTCCAGGCCTTCTTGAATCCAACTTTTTTAAAAGAAACGACCAGATCCATACATACGAAACTCGCCAAGCTTCGGATCTTCACATTATGTGAAAAACAGAGAAGAGTTCGGGGGGGGGGGGGGGACGGTGGCCGGTTCGGGCATTCTGGAACAGAAAAGCAAAGGTTTGTTCTACCACTGAGAGAATTTACAGTGTATCCAGCATGTTTTGCGACAATTCAAAAGCATCGACCGGATTGGAATTCAGGACATTGTACTTTTAGATATTGATATGGAAAGTGAAAGATGATCAGCAGGATTAAGCACATATACAATAGCAATGGTCTGTGAGGATTATACTAGATTCAGTGTAGTGGAATATGGAATAGCCTCTACTTTTTTGTAGGTGGAGGTATGAATTGAGGGATATTAGGATATAAACGACTTCGTCCGTGTATTTTGTGGTATGATGTTGTGCTTATAGCTAGGAATAGCAAACCCTGGCGGTTGGGCCATTAACAGTCCAATGCAATCAATAGTCAAAAGCATAAACCCTAGAATGTTCCAAAGAAAGAAAGCGCAAAAAACTAAATCCAGAATAGTTTCATGTTGAAAGCAGGTGAAAGCTGATTTTATTAATGTGAAGATAAATGTTTGCATTGTAACACACAGGTGACTGAAACCTTCAAAAATTTCTGTACGTTTGTGGTAGGCCAATGTTTAATACCAATTCTGGGGTGACACAATATGCATCACTAGTATAAAAAATACAAAGTATGAACTGGACGAAAACATCGTAACTTTATTTGTGAGTTTTGCCAGTTTCTTTTCAATCCCGATTTCTTTGTTAATGCGAGGAAGAAAACGAAGATTTGGGTATTTCTGTCCCATATTTGAGTAATGGCGACGTCAAACTCCGCCCATAACTCTCCATCAATGCGGAATCTACTATAACAACCATGCTTCTCAAGTTTGTAAAATGCTGGCAGTACTGTCAGCATCCTTGTTCCATTTTTTTCTAGAAATTACCAAAACTGCCACTTCCCCCAGAACTTTCCTGTTTTTACTGTTTCAGAATGTAAACATCCAAATTTGTTTTCAAACGAGGTGGAAGGTTGATTCAGTTAGGTCTTTCATTGATGTCAATGTTTTTTTCATGCCACATGATGTCCCTTTAAATATAATGGGAATTCAAACAAAATGCACCTAAATGCACCAATAAAGTGCGTTGAAATCAGAGAAATATGAGGTTTATTTTGGTCAAAAACACATGATCAACATTGGGGTGATGATCATATCGACCACACCCCTCATCACAACTATTGGGGATTTATATGACATCCTTGGGATTGACAGGATGAATAACAGGAAAAAGAAGGACAAATGGAGGATGGATAGATAGAAAATATCTTGGTATGATTTTGAAAAATCAAGTATATCTCATATTATCATTTTGAGGAGTCCAAAGTGTGTTGAAAATATCAGATCCCAAAACATGATAAAGATAAATCTTTGTATCACAGATAAAAAATTCTCAACTTAATCCTTTCGATGGGATATTTTTGAGGGAAGCTTTCATCAGGGCACATTAATCAGTACTTTCAATTTTTTTATGGACCCCTGAATGTGAAATCTCGCGGTGTACCTTGAAGAGTAGGACCCATTTTCTTACTCTGGTCCACAGAATCCACTTGTTGTGGAATGATGGGCAAAGAGACTTGATGATTCTGACACAAGTACATCATGACAGTCTTTGCTTGCGTTTGATACGTGTGTGTAAACCTTCAATATCAAGAAAAAGTTATTGCCAAACCTATTTCATTTATTCTGAAATCAAGAACAACATATTGAATCTTACACCCAAAACTTGAAGCATTGTTTCAATGAATGTTTTAAAAATTGTTCATATATCTTTTCACAGAAACTTAGAAATTCAAAATTATGTAGGCAATCCGGATGCAATACAGCCAATTGACCCACATTTTATACGACGCCTTCAAATCTGATGGGGAAGGGCTACTTGTGCTGAATTCAATATTTGAACAATACACACATTCAATGTTTATAGGTCTCTCTTTGCATCTCAACCCTTTTCTTTCTCTCTGTCTGTTGATCCTTCGCTTTTTTTCCCCAACATTCGCTTTACCAGTAAAGGAAGCGTATTTCCTGGTCAGGAATAAAAAAAGTTGGGGAGTAAAAGAAAAATATCATGGGTCGGTCGGTCGGCAGATTTTTTTTATATCTTTAAGTTTTACTCCTAAAATGAAACAGATGCTACTATTAAAACTTTTTCAATGACATAGCAAAAGTCTTTTATGTATAATTGTTGTTAGTGCTTTGTTGTTAGTTGTAGTTAAATTGTGGATGAAAAATAATGGTCGGTCGCAGAATCCAGAATATTTTTTTATGTTGTGCCAATTTCAAAAAACTTTACGAGTCGGCAAGTTTTTTAGGGTCGGTCGGTTACGCCAAACAATTTTTTAATGCCTAAGATACTGTCATGGACTATTGTTAAAGAATGATATCAACTACAGTTGTTAGTACCGATAGATAATGCTTACTTAGAAGAACGAGGTTATTAAAGTGACAGGAGATTTTTTTAGGATATGAATTTCTCTAAAATTTCACTGGATTCAGTTGTAGACCCTACCGCGACGTTGCGAAGGGGATGGACAAATGGGTGAAAACAAAACCCCTTGTCAAATCTTGTTTTGAAATTGCTGCTAATCGTAATCGTTCCCCATAGAAACCCCTGATTTGACTTTCTGTGTGCACGACAGGAAAGACTAATATCATCATCTTATTCGTAAAGATGGCCATATCGGCTTATTCAATTCAGGTGTGATAATACACTGGTTAGCCATTAGAAAATATGTAAAAAAAAAAACCCTAGGTTCGAGAAAAATTGGGGGGTGCTTCTTCTGGAAATCTCCTCATGTCTCTTTAAGCATTAGATGACAGTAACTCATGGCTTTGCTGCATTGGACTGTGAAGATTTTGTACAAACCATGGTCAATATGGTTTTTGGCGGCTTTAGGCTTTCTGTTAGTCTTACATATGCGAAAAGGTTTTAACTTAGATTTTTTTTTACCAAAGGCAGGGGATATAATGAGGTAGTTTCATGTCTAAAAAAAAAATTTCTAAACTGTTTAAAATTTTAATATTTGTCTGAAAATAAGTGTAAATCTTTTTGACTCACCCTGTATAGACTATTTAAAAAAAAATCTGATTTATCTCTAACTTGGGAAGTAAGCATTAGGTGACTATCTTTAGTTTTAGTTGCCTATTTTTAATTACTACACAAAAAAAATGCATTTCAAAATCTCTGCAGTCAACCTCTAAGTATATGAAGATTTCATCTTGATAGAATGGCATCCATCACAAAACCCCATGTAACCCCTCCACCCCATGCCCAGACCCAGTGGCGTAACCAGAGGGGGGTCAGGGGAATCTTGCCCAGCTCTTGCCCCCCTGAAAACTTAGTGATTTACATAGGCCATATACTATCCTAACAAATTTATGATATATACTTGCCCCCCTGAAAATATATGTTCCCCCTTTGCCCCCCCTGAAAAAAGCTGGTTATGCCAACCCCATGTAACTAATGTAAACTTATTAAAAACACATAACTTGGTCCATTCTTAAAGGGGATGGCCCAATTTAAATATGTAAAGATTTCATCATGATAGACTTCTTGATAGAAAGGGCCATCCACCGACAAACCCCAACTGCAAAATTTGCACCAGATTTTAAATCGTTTTGATATGAGAGCTGGGTCATTCGTGGAAACTGGGCATCAAAGTGTGACATTTGATGAAATTGTCAGAATTTCTTATCACAAGGGTAACCCTATTCAATTCTGTGATTGAAAGGAAATTTGGAAAGCTTCAAAAATATTTTTAAAAAGGTTTTTTTTAATCAAATTGTTTGGTTCTAGAAAATTTGACAAATCATGTCACAAGGAACAGGGACACCATGGGGACACCACACCTATACAGGTTCCTCTTCTCAAAGATATAACACTTGTGGAACAAACAAGCTTTAATTTAAGTTGTGCAAAAAATACAAAATTGGATAACATTATAGCGGAATAGGTACAAAAATTGTGCAAAATAGGAAAGAAAATGTGTCACGGGTAACACTGGGGACCACCATGTTAACATGGTGACAGGCAGTGAAGACCTTTATACTATAAACGTTTGAGGAAGCAAACTTTTTAAGTTTGGAGAACTTATTTTGTGATTTATTAAATGTTCAGTTTAGGTCAAATTAAGCTACCATTTGTACACAATGTAAAATTAAAGGCTGACTCAGAGGATTTGAAAATATGTAGGCCTATTTTTTTGTAGTAATTAAAAACTATTCAAAACAGAACTAAACATACTCACCTAAAATGTCAATTCCAAGTTAGAAAGAATTCAGATTTTCCAGTTCATGCAGTACACATTGAGCCAGTAACTGTGCATTAGGAGGATACCGTGGATAACAAATTTTCCGGATCCGAGATTTTGACAAGCAGTTGTGATTTTCTATAAGGGAACTTCGATCTTTTTTGAGCTAGTTATTTCACACAGTGATTATTATATGGACAAGGCATTATTATATTGCCAAAAACACAAATTGTTTGAAAATTGAGGGCACCCTCCCGGGAAATCTTCTGAGTTAGCTTTTAAGTAACAAAGAGGTTAACGATGAAAACAGGGGACACCAAGGTTCCACTTCAGGAAATCACCCAGGATAGAATGTAATTTTTTTAGCAATCATTCAGGAAAGGGGACTTCTTGAGACTGGGTCTTCTGGAACTATAGTGGCTGCAGATGAGCCCGAGAAAAAACCCTTATTCTTCGAGTGTAACAGGTGACCGCTAATTTAACAAAGTGCATCATTATATTCAACTTGAAGCTTGGAATCTCAGGAATCCGAAACTGCAGGATGCAAAAAATAAAACGTGTACACGTTGGTTATGCAAATGAAATTGACACTGGTATGCTTCTACTATATAGTACAACTTCATGCTTTGTATTTATATCTAAGCATGTGTTTTGGACATGCATCTCTCATGAGATGTAGTTAGACCATTTATAGGTCTCATCTAAATACTTCTAAGTAATGTAGGGCCACGGGGGAGGGGGGGGGGGGGAGAATCCCAAAATTAGATTAAAACCATCTTATCCATGGTGATGTGACAATAAAGTTTCTTTATTTTCTCCCCAGAAAATTAAAAAATGCTTTAATCACATTTAAAAATGCTCTCAGATTTCCATTCATCATTTTCATAAATCTGCACAAATTTAAGCTAAAAAAAAATGATCCATTAACCGTGGGGGGTAGTAGTGGGGGTTATGGAGTGAAACTTTTCGTTATACTTCAGTGTGTAAATTTTGCTAGGATTAAAGTTAAATCATCATAGAAATGTTAGATAAGTTATAATAATATTTTCCTCTCACTATTATTGAAAGTATGTGCAGAGTAGCGTAACAGACCAGGGGCCCGTTCCCAAACTGTGCGTAAACCCTACGTGTATACTAAACTCATGCGTTATGTCCTACATACAGACTTTTCCTACAGGTACACAGTGCTTCGGAGCCCCAGCCCAGTGGGTATTGGGACTGCCATCCGTTTCTGGGTGTCCCCTCAGGGGGGGTCTAAAAGGGCCCATTTTCCAGGTCAGAGGGCTAAAAAACGGGTGTTTTAGCATGATTTTTCCATTTTTTTTTCCGTCAAAGTCGTCAGGGGGGGAAGGTGCTGGCCCCCCCGCCTGTTACGCCAGTTCTTTGGACAAATGGTCCACTCAGGCATGACATAGTATGCAAGTAGATTTAGACATGAGTTTCGGGAATGGACCCCAGGGGTGGGGGGCCATGGTTGCCACCCCAGAGATCTGTGAAGGAAGAGCTTGCCTCAAAACAAGAAAATCGCCTCAAAATCGGGAAATTGACCTTCTGACACGTGGCCCCTGTTATATAATCCCTACATATGTGCGGGGGGGGGGGGGGGGGGGCGTTTCGGGGGGGGGGGGGGGGGGGGGGTTTGCAAGGTTTCACTGTGAAAAAAAGATTGGAAAAAAACAATTGTTGGTAATGTTAAATTACGTGGGTTTTTTTTAAATGAAAAACTAAACTTTTGCCATAAAGATATATCACAACCCAGGCACTTAACGGAAAATGTCATTAAAATGATCAATTATTAACAAACTCTGTTGCCAAAATAATTATATAATCAGAAAAGATATTTTAATTTTAACATGTATGTGCCAAAAAATAAGCAACTGTCATCACCTGTGACAGCAAGCCAGTGATGTACAAACTAGGGCACATAAATGTCTTGTGAGTAGATTGCCCACACAAAAAAAAAAAAAACAATGATTGTTCACAAATGGTAAATTGTTTGTGTCCTTAAATATATGTAAATTAAAAATTGTCCTTAGATAGCAGATATAAAAGCGAAAATGATGAAAAACACATAGGCCACTGTTAATTGCTTTGTCCTTTTAGCAATTACGAGAGAAAAAGGACAATAACAGAACAAAACAAAAGCAAACAAAAGAAACTCATCTAAACTTGCATATTGCGAGGTGTACGTTCCAATATGGAGGTCACAGAAGTATACCTATGTGGAAGTGGATGTTGGTACTTTTAGGCACACTGATAGAAGACTTAATAAACCTTATCATGATATCATTGATATCAGTTGGAATCAGGTTGGGGCCAAGTTACCCCCCCCCCCCCGGCATTAGGCCAGGTGTGATTTTAAAAACTAGTCTGGTTTATGTTTGGATTTTTTTTTATTCCTGCAGTGAAACTTTCAGCGCGTGCGTTAAAATGCAAATAGCTTGTAAATACGCTTTGGGTGCTCTTTTTCTCATCCTTTCGGTCATTTTAAGCGGAAAGACCTGTGAAGGTACTAATCCGGGGTTAGAGTATGCCGTCTAAGTCGAAGGGTAAAGGGTGGGTGGTGCCATCCAAGAATATTAATGTTACACTTTAAAAAATATTCTGCAACCTTATGGCTCTTAAAAACTGTTTTTATAATAGTACTAGTCGATTGCGATTATTAGAGCTGAAATTTAGAGCTATACCTTTTTAGCGCAAAATGGATTTTCGCCGGATTTTCTGGAAAAAAATGCCAATTTTGCTGATTCGGGATTGTAATGACGTCATTGTTACGCCATACTAAGTATGTTGGTACTTGTTTTTAGTAGCAATGGAAAGAAGACTAATTTATTTATGTTATAAATATAAGCATATGTGGGGGTGGTCCAAAACTCCAGGGGGATACGAATACGTATCAACGCGAATGGACTATAGCTAATTTTAATGGCTTAGTTCTGTGTGAGTTGCCAAAGCATAATAATATGAGACTCAAAAGTTTCTGAGGTAAATAAGAGACTTGATTTGTTTGTATTGGAGGCTAAATAGGCCCAATAAAGTGTGTCACTGTCAAGCATGTGTCTTGAATCTGTGATACATTGACCTTACACTACTATTTCTCTTGGGCTTTGTTGGAAACTGGCATTTGGAGGTATTAGCATTCATTGGCATACTGTAGTCAAGGTATAGTCCAGAGGTGTAGCATCAAGGCTCAGCTAGTTTAGACAAGCTTGTCAGACATATCACTGACTCGCATAGGCCTACACATTACTATACAAATCTATGTGGATTCATGTAAAGCATTTGATTTTATTCAACTTCATAAAGAACTGAAATACTTAATGAATACTTGGAATTGCTTTATGCAAAATGGTCTGAAAACAGTGCAGCCTTAAATGGCAGTGATCATAACTGCTGACATATACACTAATATGGATTTTACTGCCGTGGACCAGGCATTTGAGCTAAGTGCAAACAACAAGAATCATGTAAGTAGAATGCTTCCATTTTATTATTCAATTATATTACTTGGGCCATTTAAAAGTTTTACATGTAACTATGTGTGTGTGTGTGTGTGTGTGTGTCAGAAAAAAATGAAGAGGTTTGTTAAATAAATATTACATTCTCAAGAACAAGACAATTAAGGTAGGATCATCGGATAAAATGGTCTTACAGAAAAATGACCGTAAAATCAAAACCCCTTTAATCAATTTAGTCCACACTTGACTATGGTAAGGATTGAACTTTCCTCCTGCATAGTGGTTGGTGCAGTTTCAAGTTAGCTGCTGATTGGTGTTTGTTAGTAGTATTTTGAGTTTTTTTAATACTCTAAATTTTTACAATAAATAATGTTCCCAGCCTAAATGGGAGGTGCTTTAAGCTGAAACTCCAGGGAGTGTGTGTAACAAATAACAAATCTCACATTGGCTTTTTTTTTAAATCACGTGTTTAGGCCTAATTCTTTAGAAAAATATATTTTAAGGAAAAATAATTTAGGGAAAATTAAAAACAGCCTATTATTATATCAATATTCATATAGAAACACTCCATCTGCAAAATCTACTTGATATTTTCTAAATTTTGGTTTCTTTCATATGACACTTATGCACAACACCAAGGGAGTTGTAATTCCTTCTAGGAAAAAAGTAGATTAGTGGATACTCAGTATTTCAGAAATACTTAAAAAATACAACATCGAGTGTCCCTCTGCAGTCCGAGTTGTGAAGGGGCCAAAGGTCACATGAGGTCACCAACCCTACCCCTCCTTGGTCCACCAAGTTAGGGCAATTATGGCGTAGCCCTTACGGACCTCGATATGGCATGCATTACTAAAGGAATTTATCAGAGTGGGCAGTCCACTCATTATAATGCGTGCCGTTCAAAATCTTGAAAATCGGCAAAACGGTGGGGGCTGACATTTTTTTTCCACTAAAAGAGGGTGGCCTTTTATAAGCGTGGAGACAAAATAATAAAGGGTGTCCGTAAAATTCCTGTAAACAAGTGAAACGTTATACTATAACACTTTCTTTTCTTCGCCTTGCTCGCATTTTTGTTTGTGTCTATCGCTTCCCTGGCCAGCTCGCTGGATTTGCTAACAGCCTCATATGAGCTCATGACGTATGTTCTATATCTCATCGGGCGCGAGCTCCAATCAGCATCAGTTTAGATTGTGGTATCGGTGATTTGTCAATCGTTTATTTACTTAAAAAATAGCTCGGGTCTTCTCCCCTGTTTTGAATTTTGAATGAACAATAGCTTTCGTAAATGATCGCACGATCAGAACCCCATGGCGGCGCCCGTCGAAAACAATGGGCGTTGGGATCGCATGATTTTTGGGCGAAGAAGATTCAGATTCTGATGCAGACTTTGAGGGATTTGATGCAGATGAGATTGAGGAAGCAAGAAAAAAGCTGATTTGGGTCTGAAAATGATATTGGAGCTTATCAGTACCAAAATTGCGTACATGCCCAGTCATGCCAGTCTGAGACCGAGCCTTGACTGGCTAGGCTTGCCTACCTGATTTTGACATGGATGTTGTATCATAACACATTTTGTTCAACGTTCAACGTGTACTCTGTGTGCTTAATGTGGATATCTGGCCAACAAAAAATAAATTATATAATATGATATAGATAGGCCTAATGTCACTTTTATTATAAAGAGAACATGTGCAATTCTGTGATGAAAGTTTTTGTTACTGTTTACCATTACTGGTAATCACAAATTTTGCTGCGAATGGTAAAAAGGTGGGGGTCAAATAAAAAGGGTGGCGGTGGTCAAACCCCCCTGCCCACTTATGTTTATTGGCATAAATCTATTGCGGTACATATTTAAAATGAAATATCCCTTAAAATAAGGTACCATTATGGTTTTCATGTGGGTCACTTGGGGTATTTTCCTGGTGAAAAAAAAAAATCCAGATATTCAGACAAATGTCACGACTGTACAACAATTCATGGAAGCTGCCACCTTTATTCCCTGTGCTATATTTACAAAGCTGCATGCAATACCGAAACAGAAGCCAGCGAAATAAATCACGCTGGCTTCTGTTTTCGAAAAAATGCCTTTTTAGGAAAAAAAAATTGACGCAAACATGTTTCTTGCACCCAATTACCAAAATTTCATGAGAATTGCAACAAGATCTGGGCCTTTTAAACAAGACTCTGAGGAAACAAACTAGAAAGGGCAAACGATTACTTTACTTGAAATAAAACATTTCACAAAACAGTTGTCCCTATATCAACCGTGAATTGGGGGGATTGCTAACTAGAAGCCCATTCCAGCTATGATTTGCCAAGGTTAACTGGTCCCAAAGGCATTGGCACAGCACCTTTAAAATTCTTAGAAGGCTTCAGTTAATTGAGGATGGGAGGAAGAAAGAGAAAGGGAAGGGCAAGGAGAGGTGAAGATCAGAGACCACATTCAATGTAATTGTTAATCTCTAATGTACTCTTTTCCTGTGCAGTTAAGGAAAAAAAATGATGAAGGTGCTTTCTTTTTAAATGTATCAGAGATCCATTAAAAAATGCTGGTTAAGACCTGCTCACCTCAGGTTGACAAGACAAGCCTTGTTCAATGGGGTGGAGTAAAGATTTCATGCTTTCAATTGATCAAAAACAAACTATAATAAGGGGCAAATTACACTTCAGAAATAGCATCAATTGTGACAAACTTATCTTCCTGGGTTTGTTTTGTAGCTCAAAATTATGTTAGTAGTGTTGTGTGTTCTCATTAATTGATTGAAATGTGCGATGCGGTACCCCCTTAAAATGTTTTTGTAGTTTAATGATTAAGTTTTGCCATAGCATCAGTCCATAGATCTCAATTCCCATTTTGTTTTTTCCAAACTACATTAGACAAAATTAATTACTGATATGAATCTGTTTTACTTGTATCCCAATTTTCAAATAATGAAGTCACAATTTTGGAAAGATCTCACAATATACAAGATTTTGTTTGTGTACACGACATGCTCATGCTATAAAGTTGTTGTAGAACTTGTGCAACCATTAAAGTGATGTCCGATCACGCTGGGGTACACCCTGGACAACCCAAAAATGGGATTGACTATACCCGATGTCCGGAGTACAGGCCATAATTTTTCTCCTTGTTATCCTGAAATTTCATCCTCTAAATTCTTCCATTTGAAAGTTATAGAAAAAAATGAAGTTTTTAATGTTAACCATAAATATTGACACATGCTGTGTATACAATTTCTCACATATTTTCATTCAGAATGCTCGCGGTTTTTTTTTTTTTTTTTGCTAAACAGAACACTAGTTTTTATGACAATATTGTCCCATACACACTTACACAATATAACTTGCAGAACCTATGTAAATCTAAATCACACATGTATCACTGGGAAACATCTGAGTCTGCCCAGCAATGCTTAATTTTGTATTATTTATGTGAAACAAAACTTAAAGCAAAAAACATACAGTTCCACTTTTCTTCTATATGGTTCCAACTCGTCAGTACATGCCCCAATAAGTCAGCAACCTAGTATTAAAAACTTAACCTGCAGGTTGACGACGGAAGTTGAACTGTGAATTAAATTTCAGTGGTACTTCAACCTTGGTCATCCTGCATTTTGCTCGCACTGTCGGACATGAATATACACGACTCGATGGGCAAGAAATGAACTGTTGTCACTAGACCATGGATCAATCTAAAAATATTGTATTGCCAATCACTCAGCTCACAAATGCCACAAAACCTCAACTTCAAGAATTGTCATGTGCTACTGTAATAATCACAGCCTTTTGCAATGTACAGGGGAATAACAACCTGGGCGGCACAACCACTTAAAGCTCCTTGAATACACGTTTTAAATTACCACCTCCGACGCTCCTCTGATTTGCAACCGATGTGACCAATCCTTTTGAATGTTTTGAATCGATTTCCCTATAGATCCAACTGAAACTTTCAAAGATTTGCAATTTTTGATATAATCTATATAGTGCATATGAACAGTGCCATCACTACTTGATCCTCATTACGCCTCTATAGCCACTTTCGACCGGCCCGGATTCCGAGAGCCATATTTATCACAGAATTGATTTTTCTATTTTTTTTGATATTCCTTAATGACAAGCTTTGCTCTTCATCTGGTTATTATAATATCCCATCCTGACTTGAAACCCCAAGGACTGCACTATATCTCACAACCGGTCAGTGTTTGTTTTTTTTTACCAGAATTAAACTACCATTACAACACAAAACATGAGTGATTTAGGGTTCCTGCACCCTCCTCTGTGAAGACTGATTTAGGGAAAAAAAAAAAAAGCAAAAAAACAGGGCGACAGGTTTTGTTAGGTATCGCTGGGTCCCAAATTTTGAGACACTCGTCATTTTTAAGAAAAGTACCACCGAGTGGTAGCCTAAAAAAATCCTTTACAAATGTGAAAAATTGCCACCATCTCGTGGTAGAGCATGGCTAAATCTAATTTTAAAAGCTATGCGAGCGTGTAGCTGAGACAACATTTTTGGTGGGCCTTATAGTGGTGAGAATGTGGCAGACGTAGATAGATCTTATGTACACTGAAATCAGACTTAGTTGTTGAAAGTGAAATGTACTACATTGAAATTGGATTAGGTAACTTTAGAGTTGTTTAAAGTGGAAATACTGGTCTATTGTGGAACTACTTTCAGTGGCGTAAACAGTGGGTGGGGGCAAGCTTCCCCACCTGGATACAAAAAAATCTGGAAGTGGAACCACAAAATGGAAGTAAAACAAAGGAAACCGAATAGAAAAATAGAACTCGAAAAATATGTAAAAATGATTGAAGAGTAAAAAGAGGAAGAAAAAGAGGGAAGATGAGAAAGAATGTAAAAGAAGAGGGAAATAGGGAAGAAGTGAATAAAGGGGCAGAAGAGAGAAAGTGAAGTGATAAGGTTCCCCCAGCTTGCCCTTCTCTCTCCTCCCCCCTTTTCAAAATTTTGAACCGGGACGTTGACAAAAATATGGGTCCAACCCACGGCGAGCCGCAGCGAGCCGAAAAATTGGCGTCTGAAAAATCAGAAAACTTCTTAAGTCTTTCCCATTTTTCCCCCCCCCCCCCCCACCCCCCCCCCGGGCTTCACATCTGGTTACGCCCCGACTACTACTTTGAATATAAATATTTTGGTATAGTTTCTAACTGCATTTGATACTTTTAGCAGGGATAACACCCTGGAATATGATCAAATGCCTTTTTTTCAAAACCACATACCCGCTGGAAATCACGTTATTTAGAAAACAAGTTGGTCAGTCCAGTTGTAAAAATGACAAAATAATGCTGTTGCCCTTTGACACATATTATGCACAACAGGAGTCTATACTTCATTTCGGCCTGAACGAAGGAGTGATGTCATAGCATCCGCGCAGCTATTGTGCATTTGCAAGAGTAATCGTGCAACCCGACTTTGTACGCTAATGATTACAGCTGCAAATCTTACTACTACTGCGATTCTGTTTTTAAAACTTTTTAAGCAGGTGGTGAAAGCTATGATGTTACTCTCCAAAGTCAAACCGGACAAAGTATGAAAATGCTACTGAAACTTGATTTACAATAACAGGCAAAACATTTAGCCTATTTTATCATCAATTATAGTGGCTCATAAATGAAAAACAAAGTTGTGTTTGCTTCCCATTCATGAGTGCAACAGACACATGCAACTCTCTAGCATGTGAATTTAAACACAGTAATATGTGTGCACACATTTTGTTGTTTGAATGGGTAGAAAAATAACATAAAAAAGCAAGCTAATAACCGCACACAGTAGGAACCAATGAATTCTTGAACCTCTCCAACTGAGGAAAAATTTTTCAAAACTATCAAATTTTAAAATAGCAAAACACACAATTAGAAAAATATATTCATAAAAAATTCAAAAAAACATAAATATGTGCAATTTTCATGCATATGTGCATGCCCTGTCCTTGCTGAACTTTATAACAGACTCTCTCTCTCTCTCTCCTTCTCGAACTCTCTCTCTTCTCTCTTTTCTCCTCCTCTCTCTCTCCCCCCCCTCTCACTATGCAAAAGGTAGTGAGAACATCTAACCTGGAATATCATGTTTTTTTAATCCAGGCGGTGAAGGTCACTAATCTCAGCAATTCCGTTCAACAGGGACCACTTCACGACGGCAACATCGATTTTTGCTTGAAGCGCATGCGCAATATCAATAAAGTTGCTAAAGGCAGCGTGTGACTCTTCAATCAGCTGTGAAGCTCCCTGCGAGTACGATCTTCACCAGGGATCGTAACATAAATATGGGGGATCAAATCATTACTTCTAA
>JAMKCH010005917.1:0-32641 GCA_023653785.1 Ophioderma brevispina
AAAAGTTACATTGCACATTGCACAGAGAGAAAGCTACTGTGCATGTGTGCCCCTAGGTAATTCGAAGCCTGCCTGGTGGACAAATGTATGTTGACCCACATTACACACTTTATGTAAATGTATGGGCCATTCTTAAACAGCTGTGAAAATGTAGAATTTCCATTGGCTGATGCCTGGTTTCAATTCGACAATTGAAACCAGGTAGTACGTGCTGCGTATATGTTAGGTTTAGGTTGAAGCGCTTGTGTAATACCACGTTTTTGCTACGTTCGAGTGGCCCCTTGCCCAAATGTGCGTCTCGTTGCGTATGAACGGTGAGTTCAAAAGGTTGTTAGATGTTGTCCGGGGGGTTTTGGCAGTCCTTTCTTGTTGAAAGTATCGCGAAATTGGGTTTTAAAGATGACTTAAATGATAAAAGCCTTGGTTTCAATTTGTCGTTAAGAGAGGTAGCGGCTCCAAAAATCATACCTTTATTCCCCCTAAATTTAGTACACAATTTTGCCTTCTAATATCCCAAATGGCGGGATGATTTAACTTTGGATATACTCAAAGAGGTTCTATATCGATAGAGAGGCAAAACGTTAGTAATCTTTTAGAAATTCACCGTCTAGCATGTTTTGCCGACCACAAAGAAAAACATAGAGTACCAACACTAGAAAGCACATGGCTTGCCTCCGCTTCTTCCACATACTGTTGTTGCCGCTTTGCATATAAACCAATCGGTAGTGATACAAATTAATGTATGTGTTAGAGGTGGCCAGGTGTAATAGTGTACCTGGATCATTGTGCTCAGATACTCGTTTTTCTCATAATGCCATGCGCGCTTAGGTGAAGATATTCATTGAGGCGGTTTATTTAAATCAAGACGCCTGGAAGTGTCATTTATTCGTTGTGTGGCCATGGTAGGGGACAAAATTAAAACCACCCAATAGCACCCAACTCCAAAAAATGCATTTTGGCGATTGTTTGTATCTGAATTGCCCTTATGGTGTAACAAGCACCCAAAACTAATAAATTATTCAGTGCATATTCAAAATGTCAGCGCCCACAGCATGGACGACTGGTTTGAATGGGCCTTCACCCCTTGGAATGACTAATAATAGCGCCTGCATAAGGTTTTACACAGTATGCGGACGGACTAGTCTGGCGCAATATCACTCCCAACACGGAAGCCATAAACCAAAATTGCCTATAGTATGAACATTTCACACAAATCAGACGCGAAGCAATTGGGCAATTGCATTTCACGAACACGATGACCAGTTAGCCTTGCAGGGTCGTGGTGATGTGTTCTCTGCATAGCCTGCCCACAGCATCACAGCACAGTGAATGACTTGCCAATGGTGCTGCAGCAGCTCCGGGCAACCGCATTAGACAATGCACCGGCACAGCAATCCTATCCATGTCCAGGCTCGGCTTTAAATTTCAGATTTTATAATCGTTTGTAGCTTTATTTACGATGTTTGAATTAATGCAAATGTATACAAAATCACCGACTCGTTCACCTCGGGCTCGGTGAAGGGCAAAATCTTTGGCAATGGGTGGACGAGCTAAATATAATTGTCATTCTGTAACAAAAACCCACGACGCTATTATTAATCTTCTTTCCACGCAATAACTGCTTGTGGTTGGTGAAGAGGGGAAGGCCAACGGCAAATTTGGAAACTGTTTGAAACTACTAAAATCCCCAAACTATTCAAATTTCCAATGCTTTTTCTCAAAATTACTTCATCCAAACCATCTTTTGTGGGCTGGAGGAGGTGCTCAAAATAGCGCTTTTCAGGTATTATGCCAAAAGTGTAGAGGGTCTGTTGGTAGGTTAAGGAATGGGTATGGCCAAGTGAGTCGAATTTAGCGGATATGTCACATTGGTTAAACGTATATTTCGCAACCTCTAAAATCCCCACTTCAAGTAACGGAAATATTAATGACCTTCACCGCCGGTGCAGGAGATTCTGAAAAGAGCGCACCCAATTTTGTCGAACCCGGTTTTTAACATAAGACCCAAAAAAAAGTAAAATTTAAAATTGTTTCAAAACTTAATACCCACATAGGTTACAAACCATGGTCTTTGCAGGAAAACATTAAAATTATATCAATGTTCGTTTGTCCTCCGTAAACCTATTGATACCCGTCTTGATCCCATTGCGATCATATTGCAACACAATATCCATTATTAGAAAATCTCCCTTTTTTTGTAAAATTTTTTTTGTTTGTTGTGCAATTGAAAAGGATATAGCCATATTGATTGCCCTTCAGTGAAAGACCGCATTCTTCCGCATGAGTGTGTGTCCTTAAAGGTGATCTTCATTGCTCGGACGGCATCTAATAAGCTATATCTATGGAAAGCTTATTTTATCGAGATTTTATATGAACGGTGTCATCTTTATGCTAATCACGATTTGGTTACAAGACCCAAAATGATATAGTATTTCAAGCAGCACCACTTCAGCGAAAGTCAATATTATTGACTTGGCGCTGTGAGGTGGTGACGTCACCGAATTGATGTAATCGTCTATGAGCTTCGGCACTCGCCAGTGGTGGAAACAATCCCATTCACTTCTCTCGCTCTCTTCTGCGCTTTCGAAGACTTACCATTGTTTTCTCTAAAATTTGCTCAATAAATCAGAATGATGAGCAATACAGATACAGATAACTCTCTGGTAGATTTGATGGCTTATCCCACAGAGAAGGCGTTTCAGTCGGCATTTTAAACTACTGATTCCTTGCTTCACAGTATTGCTGCAATTTATTTGGTTAACAAATTGTCGATAGTTAAAGTTAATTATCCTGACGCCATGTTACGCTCGATGAGCCAGACTTCACGGAAACCAATAGCAAGCCAACGGTGATTTATAAAAAGTTCATAGCGTAATTGGTGACTGTTTCCCGGTCTGAGAAAAGTAAATTAAGTATTTTCCGTTAACTCCCCCCCTGAGTAGCGCCTATACCCCTAATGCAATTCCATCGGTTAGCATCCGAGGGTTAAACGTAATCAAATGGGACAGCCGTGTCATTCTCACCCTCCCGCACTTCCTTATACGCACCGCGTTGTTTTTGAACAATCACCCCATTCTCCAGGGCATGGCTTCCCTCATAACCCCAAAGGTTTTTAAGCTCCAGGAGCATGAGTGGTGGTCCAAATCTCACACTTCGTGTAAACATATAGTCGGGAGATAGGGTCCAGTTATGGCCTACCGTAAAGGTTGAATGAACACTTTTTTTGCTGAAATTGATAGATTAGGGTATGTAGAATAAGATCTGCCGGGTGCCACCTTGGCTCCTTGGGCATTTTAAGAAATCCAAGATGGCGGGGCCATAATGGAATAATATTTATTCACCCATATATGATCAACTATGGAGTTACGAATATATTAATAGGACCAATAAACAAGTGCAGGCACTTATAACTGACCCTCATACTTCATATTCCACATGGGAAGGCCAAATCTACTATTTAAAAATATGCCCTATAACAGCAAATACCGCGAAAAAAACATGAACTTCGATTTATGGTGTTTATAGACACAAAAATATTTTCTGATACATTTAACGTTGTAACATAACGTCAATTATTGCAAGCCAAAAACGTGAATCTCTTCCACAATACTTGACACAAAGTTTCTAAATATTACTTAAAGTATAAATTATTGTATCATGAAACAATTAGAAATGTACCTATGAATATAACCAAGTGATACCAGTTAATCCCGATAATAAAAATGTGTCAAATTAGAAATTGATTGCAATATATATGTGAAAAATGTAATTCTTATTTGATTTTGACAACTTTTGTGCACCATTTATTTTATTTCATGTTGACGCATTTAAACCAATTGACGTGTCAGTTCACATTGTTAGGATCAAAGTACATTCTAATGTCATTGACACATGATCGACTTGAAGGCTGTCGTTGACTTGACTTTACTGCTGACGGGGTGTCCCTTTGCTCTCTCATTAGTAATTCTCCTCCATTCTGGTCTGTCCTTTGCAATAGATTCGGCATTTGGAGGTCCAAGCCTGTTGTCCTTGTGGATCTGGTCTTTCCATCTTGCTGGTGGGAGACCTTTCTTCCTACTTGTTGAAGTCTTGCGTATCGGCTTGGTATGGTAATCTGTGTTCGGCATCCTGACGACATTTCCAAACCACTTCAGCCGTCTTCTGGTGACTGCATCCGTGCTGGTGCATGTGATGTTCATACGCTGTCTAATTTCATCACATCATTCTTAATTTTGGTCCAGAAGTTCACTCCTAGGATTGACCGGAGACACTCATCTCAAAGCTTTCTAGCTTTTGGCATTCTGTTCTTGCGCAATACCGCAGGACTCTGCGCCATAGGTGGCAATGGGGTGTATAAATTGGTATATTCGCTTTGATGCGATCTTGTGATTTGTCATGATGCTCAGATTGGTGGTTCCGAGTCTACCGAAATGGCCCATGCTTGCCATCTTGTACGCCTCTTAATGTCCTCCTTAACCGAAGGCCCATTACTTCCAAGAAAGACAAAATCATTTCCTTTGTCAATGTGTCTGGTTAAGGTGAATTTCTCTCTGGGTCAATCGGACATATCTTGCCTTTAATGGGTTGAATCTTTCATCCCCCCATTTGGCTCAGGCTTTTTCCTTCTTCTTTGGTGGATAGCTTAACTTTTCAAAGACCAGTTGTTCCAGCGGTGTGTCATCGGCATAACTAATGTTGTTGATTTCATCTCTCCCCATTTGAAGGCTTAATACTTCATAAATTTGTGTGAAGTACTTTTTTGAAGATGTTCAGTTTATTGGCTGCCATATTGATTACGTCAGTTTGCAATTTTAAAGTATCAGAAATACATTATTGTGTCTAACAACAGAATCAGTACTTATGTCTATAGTTATCGTACGTATTTGCTGTTTATACAGCATATTTTGAAAATGATTGCATTTGGCTTCATTTGAATTTGAAGTATGACTTAATGTTAAAAAAGTTCATACACTTGTTTTCTCATTGTATCCTATATCATATCTCTAACCCATGTTTATAATATAGGGTTGAAGAATAATTATCAATATATGGCGCCGCCATCTTGGATTTCTCAAATGCCCAAGGATGCCCCGTGCACCCGGCAGATTCTTATCTACACAAACCCTAATCTATTATTTTCCACAAAAAAATTGTATATATACTAACTGTACGGTCACATTAAGGTTCTACCTGACTATACTGGCATCTGATCTCATGCTTGCTTTACTCACGATTCATCGTAAGCGATGAGAATTCAAGCGATTTTTTTCACATGTCTTGCCATTATGAACCGGGAATTAATAATCCCATCTACAAGCGCTGACGAACATAGTCAACCACTTTAATCGCTATATGCGAAATTCAACACAGGAGAAGAGGAGTATTTTTGGGCGTAAATCGCAACGAAATATAGTTAAGTTTTTTGGTTTATAGCGCCTAATACACGATTAGTTTTTGGAAAAATATATTTGTATAATATCCGCCCGAGCAATGAGATCACCTTAATGCAGGGTTATGTATTGTAACCTTGTAATAATGTCTTCAAATGCAACTTGTGAAAATGTGACCATTTTTCGTATAATAACGTTTTATGAAGCAGCGTAAGAAACGGGTTTGTCAACAGGCCTAAGACTTTCGCCGTCTTGTGCACGGGCATATTTAAAATTTTGCGTTCGATATTGTATTTCAATGTGCATTCAAATCGCCAATCCAGTCGCCTCGGTATTGTAAAAAAAGTGGTTGCTAATGACGCATTGATTACTTGGCCGCGTTCTGGCTCAGTGCTTGTGTTTTTTCACAACTGCATCTGTTTTCATCACATTCGGACGTGGGGTCAGATTTTCCGAAAATTGGTTGACTGGAAGTAACTTTGTTTATTATTCGCACTTGGATTCTCCATTTCGTGTGCCGCAACCAGTTTTACGTTATAGTTTTGATACATGTGCTACAGCTTGGTATAATAATCTAAATGCCGTGTAGTTACGCTTCGGAACATTCGGTTGTTGGGATCAGGTCATCAAGAAATTATTGATGCAGTTTTGTCATTTTCCATTCCAAATAAACGGCCTTCGCGGATCAGGCGGCTGGAGAACCGTGTTACTGAACTTCATCAATGGAACATTATAGCGGTCCATCTCACATCGCATGGCCGTAGATCAAGCCGGTTCAGGCAGCTCCATAGTGTAGCAACTATCTGTAAGTCGTTGAACCCCACCGTGGATGTGTAATTGGTGTCCAGTCAAAATGGCGATCGCACCCATATCTTAATTAACCGTGAGGCGTATTAAGGGCAGGACTGCGTCATGATCACCCGGTGGTTCAACTTCAATGTGCAATGACCTCCTCCTTTAGCCAATGTACAACAGTTTACGTACGTTGCAAGGACAATAACCTCTGGGGTTTTTGTCATATTCGGCAACCAATACTATAGCGATGCTCACGAGTGCAATTCATCATTGCAAGGTAATTTGGTTTTCGGACTTCATGTAATTAACCATTTTGCAATGTTACAACACCACTAAATTCTGGCGGGGTTTGTGGTCACAATTCTAAGTCAGGTTTTTTCGAATATTGCACCTATCATTATCATCGTCAATCTGATGTTATCCACAGCTGTTTTGAGAGTCACGTTTTATTACGTTGGTCGGGAATAAAACAAATATCAAGGGCGACACACTTATGATAAACTATTTCCTGGTTTTTATTCCATTAACTACCTCCTGTGTAAATTTTTCGAAAGTTCATTGCGGCAAATTTTTTTTTTTTTCCCTAACTTCTTGTTTTCAACACACGTCTTTCAGGGAGAATTGACGTATTGTGGGCGCTTTCACAGCATTCATTCATGACCTTTGTAAGCTTATATGGCATGATTCCCGCATTGGATTTTTCTGGTTTCTTCAGAGGTATTAGCTCTTGCAATCCCCTACTTATATCAGTTTGTCATATTGTGTCGCAACTGATTAAATATTACTCTAATTAAAAAAAAACAAACTGCATGGGGTGCAAACAGCTGTGTCAATCTTCATGTTCATGATAGTGAAGAGGACGTTTTAAGATTGTTTTGGCTTCACGGTGGAAGCATTAATAGATTACGGGGCCTGTGGTTATGAAATTGTGTATTTGTGGCGGGAGTGCATGTATTTAAAGGCGAACAAGCCAAAGGCCAATTAAATTCCAATTCCAGTGTGGCCGGAAATATTCGTGGCCGTTTTATATCCTCTAAAATCTTAATGTGGGTAGTTTATGAAAATGTTTGTAAAAAATTTTATGTCATAATGTTATTACTAAATAAGGAAACATCGGAAACCTGAACGTTCATTTTTTTTAAAATACGATGACGTTCAAATGAGTAGAATACAGGCAATTTTCGGTGGTTTCCTGTGAATTTTTTTCCATGGTTTTACTGTTTTCGTGGGCTTTATCATTATTAATTAATAAATAAAAATTCCCTTTCAAAAGGTAAGGGCTTGTCAAGGGGAATTATCCATGAAAACTTTGCAACGAAATTCGTGGTGCAAGCAAATGCAACATTCAACAAGGGTAAATAGTTGTCCAAAGGGCATTTATCGTGTTTGTTATAATTTTTATTAATATCTGGTTTATGTAATCTCCACATCGTCGCCGATAAGGTTAAATTGCCAGAGTCATACAACAACTGTTCAAAACAGAAACATGCAACTTCGAGGCCTACAGCCTTTAATCAGCACTATGTTGCAACATCCAAACAACTCACCCAAATACAAACAAACAACCTATGCGTGGCAACTGAGATCTTCATGGGTCTTTGCCCATACAATGAACCCCCCCCATGAGTGAGGGGTAATTCTGAGTTAATCCAGTTTTACTTATCAAATAAATCCAGGATTTATTAGCCCCCTGAGAATTTTTTGAACCCGGGACCTGGGTACAAAGGCAAGCTCCCAACCACTTCGTCCGCGCCATTCTCTGTTGTAGTTATTACATCCACGGGGCCCACATGGATTGGTTTTCACGGTTTGCAGTTATATTTTATTCCTACCCTGACTTGACTGCACAATTGTATTGGTTTTGGTTTTTCATTAGATTTAGGCTGGCAATATAAGGGGTTCGAGCAGGTGATTTGGTGCCACTTAAATCAATTACAGATCTGCATATATCATAGCTTTGGTATGTTTGTATAAGAAATCAAATTGGGAAGAATTGCGGGTCCATTCACCGTTAAAATGTTTGGATTGGCAGGGATCTGTGTACTGTCCTTATAGTCCTGTTTGGGTTGTGGCCATACAACACGTGATAATAGCTAGGGGATATGGTTGCTATTATACAGAAAATCAGCATTCAGGTTATCACCAGTACACCCGTTTTTTTGGGAGTTATCGGGAGTCAAATAAATCGCCAATACTATATAGATAAAGCGCTTTCATTGGGGGCATCCATGTTCCCCATGCCACTTTGTGTGAGTTTTTTCTCTTCTTTTTTGTTGGGCTTCAATTCGATGATCGCACTCTTGCATGGTCAGCCCATTCCACTTTGGCTTTCATTTCATCGCCACAATGGAGGCTGGGTAATCACATTCATACCAGGCCTTGCTTGTTTTTTCAAGATATGTAGAGTTTGGGTGCTCCATTGGCACCGGTCGAATTAATATGTCCAACCTCTTTTATCGCTTATGTAGGTCTCCTAATCTTCCGGGTTTTTCACACTGTTTCTGTGCCCACGAATATGTAGGGATTTAAAAGATAGTGGCCTTGCGTTTTTTCTTCACTTCCCGTGTGAATTTCTGCTTCATCGGCTAGTGGTTGGGTTTCTGTACTATATACTGCAATGTGAGCGAAACACACTGTGTTAAATAATATCTGCAAAGAAATTAAATCTCCAGTCGCGATTATGAGAAGAATTGGCACGACCTCTGAAGAGAATAGAGGACGAAGGGTAGTGGAGACAAAGAAATAGTAAGGCATATTCGTTGCTATCATTTTTAATCCTCGTCTCAAAGAAAAACAAATTGTTACCTTGTGTTTTTACAAGCCATATTCCAACGTGGCTCTAACTAATTGACATACGGACTTGATATGCGATAATATAATAGCAGAGATTTAATAGCGCCTTATGCTAATTGGCCTAAACGCTTTCACAAATGGTCGCTGATGACTGGGGCCCAACCATACAAAAAAAACCATAAACCATTTATATCATTTCAAGGATGCACAGATCGTGATCACGGCTTTCCCTTATTATCAAACATCAAATCGAGATAACCATCGCAGCGGATCAGCTCCTAAATATCGTCATGGTAAATCGGACAACGAAGCGGTTAATTTCTTGTCCAGGGTAATTACAAGATAGCTGAATCGCACAGGGCTCGAACGCACGCCTATACGCCTGGATGAGCATACACTGGAGTCGAGCGCTTACCTGAATTGAGCTATCTTGTCCGCTTCATCAAAAGCTTCAAATAACAGTTAACCTCTTTGTACTCTTGTATGACCTTTACTGAACCTTGAATTGATTTCTTGTAGCCAACTAATAACAACTATGAAGTTTTATTTTCGTACAGAAAAGGTTTTTTGATTGATACAAACAGATATGTTACACATTTTATTCAAAGTCTTGTTAAATCTCCGACCTCATTTGACTTTTATGGCCATAAATGACCTTTAAGTGACTTCTACTGAGTTTTATATAGTCTTTAACCTTTACATTTACATTGTATTTGCATAAGCCTTTAAATTTGATACCAACAGATGATCATAGTTAATCATATACCTAGATAAGTCATAATTAAGAGGTAGGTGAAAAAGGTGGGGCGTGGCTTCACTGTACATCAATCAAAAAAAGCCCAGTGTGCCATATGGCATCCGTCAAATTCTAAGTAACACCATATACTACCACATTCAAATAATGCATATATACCCAACTTGACGGTAACGCTATGGTTCTTCTTGACTATCTTGTCCTTTCACTCTATAACTTGGAGAAGGTAGGGGGTCTGTTATTCCCTGCAGGTGACCTCTTTGTCACGCTTATCTCGGGTTTGATTCAAGATTCCTTTTGCGATGGTCTGGTGAGACGAAGCTGTTTCATACTGCACTTTTTAATGCATCTCTGGCTTCTTTCTTTGTGATTTTTGTTCAGATTAATAAATGCAATCGATCAGTTGTTGGCAAAATGTTCCAAGCAGGAAATACCTTACTATTAAGGAAATGACTGTCCCACTTAATGATTCTTTGTGCTCACCAGGGTTTCGTGTACATAGACTGCTCGATCATTTATTCAAGAAATATAAATAATCGAAGACCTGCTTCCGCCTATGGCTTGATTGGGTGGGTCCATTTTTGATGGTTGGGCCACCTATGACATATATTTCCCCTCTTGACGCCAGCGGGGACCTTAAACCAAAGAGCTGCTGAATCCAAGGCAGGGCAAGGTCCTGTTCTCATCACGATGATTAACCATGGAATAACTTGCCATTTCCAAGTACGTCCAGTCATTCCCTCAATTTAAACATAAGACCTGTACAAAAATGGTGGTTGCTCTAACCCCTTACCAGGATGAGTATATTTTCAATGAGAGATGAAATTTCTCCGGCCCGCTCCGCTGGTGTGTTACCCAACTTTTTGGCTTAGCTTCGAACCTCTGAAGAGCAAGGGGGAGTGGGGTAATTAAGGCACGAAGTCAAGGCAAAAAAATCATACAGCTATTCCACGCACTTACCTTGTTATAAAGCTACAGTTGGTACAAAATGTATCTCGGCATTTTTGTGATCAGTATGTCCAAAGTCCGATAATTTTGAAAGTTTCTCCGAATATACATTCTGTTTGCCTGTGTGAGGCCCTTTCCTTTCACCTCACTTATAGAAAAACAATCCAAAATTGCTGAGATTGGTTTTTCATGGTCCCTGTTAGGCCATGAGGCCAACAAAAAAGATGCTCGGATAAGGTTAAGTGGCGCACCCCTGATAAGTTCATAATTCTTCCGAAAAACCCCCTAAAATTATTAAAATCCACTTCTACTTTTGTTCTCACCCACGGCCTAGTATAGTTCACATTCTCGAGAAAAATGCATAAATGTCTCAATGTATGCCCGGAATAATCAGTGACGTAGGAATTGTACACAATGATTCATTGACTCCAGCAAAAAATGGGCTGGCTATTGATAAATAAATCTGCTCGGTATGTAAGACCAAACACTTCACATATTCACTTTTGTCATCTGGAACTGCAGAGCCATTGTTATTATCCATTCAACTGAAAGAATCGTAGGTGTTATAACCATCACCCCGATTATTAGGATTCAGTCTATTTTTCATGACGTGGAACATAAATTACCTGTCTCTTTCACGAATAACTAAGTTAGATGTTCTACTGTGTGTTCAATTTTTTTTGACCTATCCTTATTCAAATGGAAACGAAGGTAACAAACTCAAAAAAAAAATTGTGTGGCAAACTGTGACCTAACATCTTTGTACAAAAACGCGTAACTTGCCGCGTAACCCTTTTTCTATGTGCAATTCATTGCGTTCATAGCAGAAGTCGAAAATCATTCAACCCATCCGTACGCCGAACGGGGGGGGTCACTGGATTCCCTTGTGTGTCAAAAAGCTCTTAAATCACAATTTGTTTCCCTCATTAATATGTTTCACACACAGGTATATTTATTTTGTTGCTTTCTCATTGTTTTTTGCAATGCCATGTTTTTGATCTTGTGTTTATGCGCCGTGATCATTTTGAAATGGCCCTAGGCGCCGTGATTCTTTTGAAAATGGCGCATATAATGTCTTATGTATGTTGTATGTCGAATGCATGCGAAACCGTTGCCGAACAAAAAAAAAACTTTTAATTGAATAGAAAAGAGGGCCTTATTAATATGTTAGTTATGGGCGATGGTTCTGGACCAAGATGTTAGGTCATAGCTTGCCAATCCAACTTCTTTCATGATTTCTTTTCTGCTCATCCTTCGTTTCCTTTTTTGGAATAAATATGAATCTACGATTCACAGTATTAAACTAAACTCCCCCGCAGAAGTTTGAGTTCACACACTTCAAAAGCCTTTTAACGTCATGGGACAATAACAATGCTTTTGCAGTCCCAGGAATCTTAATTCCGTTTGTCCTATTGTATATGGGTGGGGATTTACTTATCAATAGCACGAAATTTGCTGGAGTCAATGAACGTGGTGTACGTACCTTGGTCAACTGATTATTCAGGGGAAGATAAGAATGACCTTTAATTTCATTTTCAAGACACGTGCACATACTAGTGAGAACACGCGTAGAACGGATTTTTGATAATTTTAGACAATTTCTATTTGAGGCAAAAATAATGTACTTGTTAGGGGTGCGGTCACCTTTGTAAACACTATAAGATCTGCCCGCTAGCCTAGGGTGGTCATCACGCCATAACACGGTGTGTATTGTTTTACACAAGGGTGTCTCCGACGGAATGAGCGAGAAAACCTACCTTGCAATATTTATTGTGATCAGTGTGGTGCGTTCGTAGGACACGCAAATGCCCTTGAAAACTCCAAACTACTGCAACTTTTCAGGCGTTTCTATCTCAGGTCAATTTTTTGTGCACGTTTTTTTTTACCAGCAAGGTGTTAAATGAAGAAGCAAGGCTAGGCAACAAATGTATATCTTGCAAACTTTCACCATTTCGTACTTTGGCACAATTCTGATTGAAAAACATGCCTAGATACTTTTTGCGCCAACTGTATACCTAGTGTAATACATGCATGCGTAACACTAATCAAAACACAACTCTTCAACTATAACAAAATTATCGACGGACCGTAATTTTTACCCTCAATTTACCAAGGAACATAACCACCCCCCCCCCCCCGTTAAGACGATTAAGGCGTGCACTACCACGAAACCTATGGAACTAAATGGTCATCCGAATGGAGCAAAAATGCACAGTATGCGACGTAAAGCATGCAATTCCGTGCACTTCTTAATAGTCATGTGACCGATAAACCACCCAATACTGACAAATGTTATAAAGTCTACTTAAGTGTTATATAATTTATATTTACTGTTTTGTTTTCCAATCGGGACGGCCAAATTGAAAATAATATCGTATTTTCCTACATTAAGATTTGTATTATGTAATCTTGGCGTGTTCCAAACAGATTTCTTCCGATTCTCTAGCGACAAATATAACGAGAAATTAAGCTCATGTGGAATGCTAGCCATCACTGACAAGCGTGTCTAGTCTGTGGTTCATCCTTCATGCAAGACTGCACGAAATTAACTAGCACGAAATCTTCTTTAAAATGATTACAGTCGTCGGTGAATGCAAGCCCGAACGTAAGGCAAGTTTGACTAATTTGCAGGAAGTAACATTTTTGTGTTTCTATTGGATTCTATAGTGGTTGTTCCCATAAATATAGCAGGTATTACAATAGGACATGTATCTTATGATAAATGAAATAATTTCTACGTCTACCACGTAATTAAATATATATTTACAAAAGAGGAAACGTAATTGAAATCAGGTACTTTCTAGTTAGTGGCAATACCACGTAAGTGCCACTTACGTTGGTCTTGCACCTAAAAGGTTTAATGCAAGAACTCACGTATGTCACTACATTAGTCTTGCACTGAAAAAGTGCACACATGTTTTATGCAAGACCACCGTATGTGCCACTTACGTTGGTCTGCACTGAAAAGGGGCAAAATGTTTAATGAAGACCAACGTAAGTGCCACTTACTTACGTTGGTCTTGCACTAAAAAGGGGAATTTGAACCCTCGTCTACCTGGTCCATTTTTTGTAACAAATTGCCGAAGGGGGTGGTTACCACCCCCCCCCCCGAGAATTTTCCTTACTGAACCCCCGATTCTGTAAATTTGGTACCAAAGGATCGCGTAGAGTTTCTTCTTTCTATTGGTACCAAAATAAAGTACTAACATCCCCCTTATGACCTCACCATGACGTCATTGTTTGAGGAAGTACGAAAATACTGAATATATGTGGAAAATTGATATTTCGCAATTTAGGCCACTCAACACCTTATTATAGCTCTAAAATATCAAACTAGTCATTACCCATCAAGTAGAGTCAAAACCGCATGAAAATCTATTTTCCAACCTTTTTTTGGCGAAAAAGTGTTTTTTTTTTTCACTGGTCATGGAAATGGCAGTTTTGCGCTGACATGCGACTTTATGACGTCAGTATGACGTAATTCTAGGCAGGTGTCGCATTTTGGTATCAATGGAAAGAGGAGGACCATAGCTATCTATTGGTACCAAACAAGTGTCCTGTGATTGTTCCTGTGTTGTGTTTAGGCATGTTGTGGACTGTCTCTTCCGGAGTAGGGTGGTTTCCACAACCCCCCCCCTATCGAGTCATTTTTGATCACCCTGTAATCTTAACATACCCCTGTGTATGTTTGTTTTTGATTAAAAAGGAGCGTAACATTTCAATTGAGCAATTACATTAATAATTTGGCACCAAAAAAGGGGGCTTTAGCAAGCCGGGAAAAACCTGAAGGGGGGTGGTAACCACCCCCCCCCCTTCGTTATACGATGGTTAATGCAAGACCAACTAAGTGCCACTTACGTTGGTCTTGCACGAAAAGGGGCAAAATTTGCTCAGTGCAAGGCCAACGTAAGTGCCACTACGTTGGTCTTGCATTTAAAGCTGAAGCAAAGCGAATTGCACATCGTTATCTCTTTTTCTATTACAACGTTTTTTAATCACGTACTAGCTTCACACATAGTTTAAAGATGCGCGAATACGTCCTCTTCAAAATTCACCAAAAACTCACTTTCGACAAAAATGTCACTTACGTTGTCTGCATCAGCCGACTAAGTATTTACGGCTTATTCCGTAGAGTCTTTAGTCTAACTCATGAATATCTTACACCAATGACACGCCGTATTTTGTCGTTTTATTTATGTTTGTTTTTGGGGATGTGTTTTTTTGGCGTTTATTTTCTTTTTTGGTGATGTTAATTGGTTGTGCATATTTTATCTATTTTTGTCTTAATTTTTGTTAATGTATTTTTATCTATTGTTTGTTTTAGTTTTATTCTTGTTTTTTGTTTTGATTTTTGGGGTTTTTTTTTTCGTTTTTGTTTGTTGTTGTTTGTGTGTTTTTTGTTTCATTAAATAAGAAAAATATATCCAAAATGTCGTAAAAAAGAACATTAAAGTGTTCATTACTTCTATTTTCCAATGATTTCCTAATTATTTAAGAAAATATTCTTACAGACGAAACGGTATTATAAACAATGCGTTCAAGAATCAGATGATGGTCTCTAACTTCTAGTAACTCAAGATCGATCTTATTTTGCTTTATTACTTAAGACATATATATGAATGTTTCCTTTACAGACCTGGATGAAGTCCAACTATTGCCTGCCAAATATGGCTACCGTCGATATCTTGCACTTTAACTGGAATGACTTACCATGCACCAATAAAAGTGAGATTATTCGTGGATACCAATCGTATTGCGACTACATACCAATCGATGAGTTACAAGTTGGTGAAACCACTGAACACATCCATTACTCTAACTGATTTGGATCTGGTTTTGTTTCGTCAGTATAGTTTTAGCGTGGCTCTATAAACCGGTCACTATGGGCCCAAAGGAATCCATAATTTTCACCATTGAACACGGTAAAAATGATGTTTCAGTTTTTCTAAGAAAAACTACTACGTTGACTCACAAAAAATTGTGTAAGGATTAAAGATTTGAACTTGCCTCAAATCAATGCAATCAGTATATCATGATTTGGTGTTGTTTTAATAAACACATCTAATAAACAGTCATTGTTGAAAAATAAAAAGAAATCGACTGAAAAATAAACTAGATATGGCATATTTGATAAACACCCCCTTTTTTCTCTATTGCTATGGCGGATTTACACGCATTAAGCTTGTGTTTTGATAATGTATAACAATATCCATGATATCACGATGTCTTATTGTCTTTGTCAACTTAATGTTACATTTGTCTTGATTGTTCAGCTACATACTCATCAATAAGCTATTTATGCCAATGTCCAACTGATATAACAAATATCCCAATACCAAATTCACTGTTGCCCAAGCAAGAAAACAAGATCTTCCATTGTTTTTAGTAATTGCTAATAGTTTGGCCCCTATTGGCCTGCTTATATCTATACCTGGACTACCGTAGTAGTGTTGAAACCCTTTTCAATTTACACACAAGGATTAATTGGAGTAAGATTTTTGTGAACATTTTTCTATGGCAGTTCCACAATAAATTCCAGTTACATTGATATTTGCGACTGAACGCTCACTTCTTCTTTTCATAATGCTCTATCCCCGTATATTCGTATATCGTAATATGACATTAACGTAATGTCTTGCTTAACTGTATAACCCCATTGGAATGGAGGAATAAAGAGGGTGCTTACAAACTTTGTCATATCTGGCTTATTTTTGGTTCAGTCGATTTCTTTCTTTTTTCAACACTTAAAAGCATATTATATTTGCTTTATGACAACAAACAACAATCGATGATTCAGTGGTTTTAAAATCAAGTAAAGGTCACCTTTAATCCTTGCTCAGTTTTTTTTTTTTTTTTTGAATTCAAAGTTTTTTTCAATTATAACAATTAATTAAAAAAAGAAAAAACCTAAAAAATTAAAAAAAAAAATGTAATATTTTTTTTTTTTTTCAAATTAAGCGACACCTTGTTTTGGAAATCTCAACAAAGCAATTTTCAACGCCGTTTAATTTTTGTTTTCGATTGCAATGCAGTCCTACTTGTGTGGCTTTGGTGCACGGTATTCAGCCACCTATTAATAGATTCTGAAGTCACACAATATTCCGAGCAATGTTTTAAGTGAAATCTATCTGTTGGAGTTTCGAATCAGTTAAATATACGTATATTTCATTACGTTCTTAAAACATTTTATAGAGCACCTCATGACAGCTAGGCTAGCGGGCATATCTCATAGCGTTTAAAAAGGTGACTCACCCTACCCCTAACAAGTACATACTTTTGCTAAAATAATTGTCTAAATTATCACAATTAGTTCTACGCGTGTTCTGACTTCTAGTATGTGCACGTTTTCTTGAAAATGAATAACATGTCCCATCTTTTTTTTCCTAAATAGGGTCTTTCCTTTGGTGTCATTGAGGTAACTATAGTAGGAATCTTTTAAATACGAATAAAGCTGTACAATCCTTAGAATCCTTTGATCCTCTTATAGAAATTTCATGCTAGTCTAATTTCATGAGGTCTTACATAGAGGAGAACCCTAATATATTGACCACGGGTGTCACCACTTTCCATTGACTCCAGCAAATAATGGTGCCATTGATAAATCCCAATCCACCCGTTTTATGAATAAGAAAACGGAATTCAATTTATCTGGGACTAAAAGCCATTGTTATTGTCATGACGTTGAAACACTTTGATTGTTTTACATCCTCCCGATTTAGATTGAGCTTACAGCCTCATTCACGAAGAAAATAACTCAAACTTCTGTGGGAGTTCAATACCTTTGATATAATTTTTAAAACTCTTCATACATGCCAAGTGCCGACCTTGCAAGTACTGCATTAATTTATCTTAATTAGAAAGTTTGCAATTTTGGGCAGACATTAAAAATGTTGCAGACCAAGACTTCGGTTTATTACATATATGGTTTTAAACCCTCTGTCAAAGAGTGTAATACTTGATTTCCACCAAGCTTTTTAAATAACTTTTGTTAGTAATAGTCTTCATCTTAAAATTTATAATTGACAAAATCAAATATGTAAGTAATTGCTAAATATTGATATTAGTAGAAATTTACATTATATTTCAGTTCAAATAGGTGAATCGCGTAATTCCACTCAACATCGGCCATTATTGCAATAAACCAAAATGAGCAGATTCGCAATGACGGACGTTTGGTATGACGGGGTGTTCAGAAAACGCCGATTGGTGTATTTGACGGATGCTGAAATAACGTTTTAGTATAGGAAAAATTAAACATCCGTACGATGTCCTAATCGCCGATGTGCGTATTTTATGGTGTGCGGATAAGATGGTTAACTTCTCCAATGTATTCATCCTTTTATCAATTAAGAATTCACGAATATTAGCTAAAATTAAATACCCAGTTGTTAATTTCGTTTCTTAACGGATTGTTTTTATTGTTGAATCGTAGTGGGAATTTGTAACGGACCATCTAGGTTCGCGATTTTTCAAATGCGATTTTCTCACAAACAAAAGTCTATTTTGTTTAACATCCGTCACTATTAATCCACCCGACGAGTATTCAAACAAGAAAACGAAGATTGACAAAATCTGAAAGAAATTTTTTTTGGCAAGCGAATTACCTCATCTGGTGTTAATAACTAAACACCCATAACTACCATATTAATATAGTACGTCTATTCTATTCATTAAAAGTTTGTTCTGAACTCTTCACCTGTAATTTCATATTGTGAATGATTTTCGATTTCTGCTATGACGCAATAAATTTGCATATAAATTGGGGTTAGCGGCAAATTTACGGGGTTATTATTAGGTTCCCAGTTTTCCAAACACTGTTTTTTCATGAGCTTTGTCACCTTCGTTTCCCTTTTCGAATAAAGGGGGGGGAGGATAGATAAGGGGGTCAAGGAAAATTGAACACACAGTAGAACCTCTAACTTTATTTATTCTTGGAAGAGGACAGTTATTTGTTTTCCACGTCATGAACAATAGCCTAAACTAACAATCAGGGTGATGGTAATAACAATACAAGCTTTTGCAGAGTTGCATGTATAATCCAAGGCTCTGCAGTTAGGATAAACAGGAACTGTGAATTGTTTGGTCTTCTACATACCGACGATGTACGATCAATATCCCCATTATTGCATGATCAATGCATCATTGTGTACATCCCGGTAACAAATTAACAACCGTTTCCGGCCGTTAGCCGAGTTGTTACATTTTTGAAAAGAAATCTTATTCTGGGTTCCGCAAAGAAATTGCTGATACGCAGTAGGTTAGCATGTATATGAGAATTATAAATGGGTGAAATGGACCAATGTTTGGGAATTGATGTTCGTATCAATCAATCTAGTACAATTAAAACAGACTTTAAAACCATCAATAACTTGTTAGGGACCATATAGGCTACGGACCGACAATAACGACTGGAATTAACATCATTCCATGCATCTATTGCACATTTGTTTCGTATTGTAAGACCGCTTAATTTAGTAGGACACAATTACTAACTACTTTACTACTCTCTTACCTATTTTAAGAACATAAAATGGTAATTATTCTTATGATGGCTATGCGTTTATTCCATGCGGCGTGGCGTGGTGTCTTCCACTTTCGTTGGTGGACCGGTGGGTCCATTCCCCTCTATGGAAACCATTTTCCTGAAGGATTTTTTCCGCGAAATTTATTCCACACATGCAGAGTATAAGACAATAACAAATAAGCAAAAAACAATTAGGGGCCAAAACATTATTTTTCGAATGTCGGAAAAAAACGGCACACAAATTAACACGGCCTCGTTTCCACAAATATGCAATGAAAAAGTTGTTACTATTATTCTAAAAGGACCCTGGCCTTTCCTGAACACAGATAGTGTCATTTTTGGTAGTGGGGGCCTTGTCTGCCGTGTAATTTTCCCATTGATTTTACGTTGCGTGATGGAGATATGGCAAATCAAAGTGATCGCTATCGACATAATAACGGATTAATTGAAATTTCCATCTATTTGATTGTTATCACATGAATATATAGATACTTAAACAGGAAAATGGAATCATATTTTTTATTCTTTTAGCTCCAGATGCCCGCTGGAAGCTTCAAATTACAAGTGTGTCAAGGAAATTTGAAGTTTCATGGGATTGCTCCACAGTGGTTTTCAACTATTTCACGATAACGCTGTAGAATAGAGCTGATAACTAGGACAAACTTTATGCCAGCACACTCTTACTATCTGCTGTTCTAGTTTCTGATTCTCCTTTCGGTACTTTTGACCTGTTACGTTATTCTACATACACCGTACATGTAACGCCTAGAAATGATGCTGGAAGAGGAGAAACATTCGGTGCTAAACACGTTACCAACATCTGAAAAGGTAACATTTCACTCTTAAACCGTTCTATAAATTTTGGTGATATTATTGATAATTTTGAAAAAATTATTGACATCACCGTCGGGGTTAGTAATTAACCCCGCTGCAGCAAAACTGTGTAATTTCATAACGGTCATTTAGATTTAATATTCGTGACCAGATAGCCTTTAGTCATATTCTTTGGGTCGGTAACCGTCGATATGCGTAGAGCGCCCTCCTAAACCGTTAACTAGCACTCGCAGGGCACTCCGGTCTACGCCGATGTGTTGATGCAGATTTGAATTCAACTGTTACTGTTAATTTGGGGCCTAACTTCTGAATGTGCGTTACAGAACGAAACAACTGCAAATCTATTAACTTTTCCAAATACATTCTCCGTGTTTTATTGAAAATGTGACAACGTTCACAATATGTAAAATTGGAGAAAAAATAATGGCAAATTCCTGATAAATCATGCAGGTCAAATTGTATAAAATGCAACCAATCCACGGAAATGCATTAATTATGTAAAACGTTGTGAATGCAGTAATGGTGGGGATTTAACATATTACCGTTTTGTAAACATTGGTAAAAATACAGAGATCATCGAGCTTTAAAAATTCGTTTTTAATTAAAGATATATGTTTATAGTTTTAGTCATTGGACATGACTTCAAAAACAAATTGCAATACACAACAGCAAAAACCCTACTTTGCGGGTAGCTTGTTTGCACATTAAAGAAAATATCCAAAACAGACCTCAAATATATTCCCTGCGCACACCATTCCCGCACACATCCTTTTCATACAACGAGTTGGTTTTTGAAATGTTAGTTAAGTTAGTTAACCAAAGTTTTAATCGCAGTTGTCCCGCTAACGGGGTTGGCCCGGATACACCTCACACCTAGCAATACTGCTGTGTTATGCATTATTGGAGCAAAAGGTAATTGACCGGATGCCCTACCTGACGTCAATTCCACAGGTTTCGGCGGTGGGCCTACCTTTGGGCACCCATGCCCCCCATTCAAGGCGCATGTGCTGGATGGCCGTCATTACCTCTCAAGCTGACGCCCGTGAAGGTAGATCTTCTTTGTCATTCTACCCAGGTCAGCTACCCTCCTCATCAGATCAGAAACCCAATGGGGGTGACGGTTTAGCCGCCGACAACTCGGCAAATTATTGGTATTTGTTGCTTACTATGCTTCTCATTCTGCATTACCACTAATAGCACATTAAGATATCAAAATGAAATTAACCAATTTTATGTAATACAATAGGAAATATTGCCGATTTGAGAAAGCTATTACACAATCGTTGTCCTCAAAATAATATTGAACTACTAGCCTCAAACTAGCATGTGTTGGATGTGCCGTCCATTCGCTCTCCGAGCTGACGCCCCCTTGAAGGTAGATCTTCTTTGTATTCTACCAGGGGTACCAGCTACCCTCCTCATCATATCAGAAACCATGGGGTGTGACGGTTTAGAGCCGCCGACAACCTCGGCAAATATTGGTATATATTTGCTTACAGAGCTTCTCATGCTGCATTACCACTAAGTAGCACATTATAGTATCAAAATAATTACCAAGATATTTATGTAATACAAATACGGAAATATTGCCGAATTTGGAGAAGCTATTACCTCTTTTCCTCAATATAATTGACTAGCCAAGCCCTCAACTTCTTTAATATATTTTGTAAAATCCACCGATCAATCATTCATTCATTAACTTCTTTTTAAATACTGGTGATGAATTAAAATTTAGTTTTCAAGAAAATATTAATATTCAGTTAACCATTTATACTGTCCTTATATAATTAAATATGTATATCTAAAATCCTCGACTAAAATATTACTTTCGAATATCTTACAGTTCCGAACAGACTCGCCTTCGAATCCAAGGCTCACTGGTCGCGGACCTCAATTTCTACATAGCATTCGAATGGGATCCTGTGCCATGTGGAAGTAAGGCGGTAGCAACTCACATTTTCATATGAGCCGTAAATGTGATCCCCAACTCATCGTTCATAGAAAAATGGAAACCATACCCCACCGTCTCTTCACTATTTTGGATTGTTTGACTAACTTCCTTTCCAAGTCGTACTAAACCGGGCAGGCTATTGTCCGGTGGATTTGAACCGACATTCAGCAAGACAACGTTGAACCAGGTACAACTTGTAAAAATTAAGATTTCCAAGTGATCCCAAAGACGACTTTTGCATCCTTGTTTATGTCCTTTGCTTCTTTCGTTATAGATTACTTTTTGAAGTTCGCATTTGTATTTTGATATTGCGAGGGTGCAAAACTAACCGTTTTGTTGTTGTTATATAATATTTTTTTTTTTTTTTTTATTCCTTCATTAAAGTTTTTTTGGGCGGGTGTCGACGGTTCCATTGTTCTGAAGGTTGTATGCTTTTACCCATTCAATAGAAATTCGATATGTGACGATGTTGGATCAGATTAAGGCCATATTAAAAAATGTCCCTTCTCACAAAGAAATATGCAAGGCAAATGCACTGAATAAATTAAAAACATCAAACTTGAACAAACTGAAGCTTCACATAAAGAAAATAATACGAAATAATTATTACTCGCCAAATTTTCAGTCGTTGTCATTATTAGCTAGTATTGGTGGAAGAGGAGGAATCATCCACTATCAGAATCCTCCACCATTATTAACAACTCATCAGGAATTTCAAGATGACATTGTTGTTGTTTTATAACACTATGGTTTCTCTATATCAGCAACTGCTTACATGCATATTCCTTCAGTATTTGCCGTCACTAAGGAATATTAGGAAATCTGAACGTTAAGCTCGTTTACGTGTGGTTTTATCTAGTCTTGTTCCAAAAATAATGTTTAAGAACGAAGTGTAACGTCTTTGACCAATCATATTATCTAAGTACTGATGGGGTTCGACGACGGGTTTCAGCCGGGCGTTTGAAGGAGAACACACATTATGGTTGGGCGGTAGTTCTTAGGTTCTCGACAGAGGCCTTGTTTGGTTGGGGAGTGCGAATGAATAGTAGCTCTCCGCCAGATCTTGGGTAGGACTGGTTGGTATGGCAAACATTTGTAGAAATCCTGGAGCCAATCTAGACATGTGGGCCGCATTGCATCAGGACTCTGCTGGATTGGTTATCTGGGCCCTGAGCCTTTCCACTCTTTAGTTTACTGATAGCAGAGGTGAGCCCATCTAGTGAAAATGGTGTTGAACTGTGGCCCGTCCCGCCTGGGGCTCGACGAATTTGTGTCTCTTTTTGACGGCGAGTGTGATCCTTATCAATGTCTTGAAACGACCATTTGCGAGAGTTGCTCAGCAATTTAGTTGGCAGTCACTGGCATTTCGATGGTCTTCTTGCTATATTAAGGGAGGATGGCCCAATTAAGTCTATAAGTTTTTCACATCTTGATGAATGATGGCCTTCACCCCAAAACCCCAACTGTAAGTGTCGCGTCGACCCTATTTCACCCGTTTTTTTGATGGAGAGCTAAAAACGTAATTTCAATCCCCATAATACTGTGGTAAATTAACATATTGTCTACCAAAAGGGTGCACATTTTCGCTCATAACAATCCAAACCAAACATCCTTAGCCTAGATTTCACTGTAAATGAGAAAAATTTAGCTTTTCTTCTGTATACCAAAATTTTTGACCATTCCGGTAATTCCGGGTCCCGGGGGACGAGCTATTGCGTCGGGCCTGGACCTTAATAAAGAGTTGACACAGTTCGGGTGTACGATTGTCCCAGGTTGGAGGAGTTTGGTGATTCGGGAGGTTGGCACTGCTGAATCACCAGGTATCTGAAACTAGTCCCAGTCCTGCCTTGCGGATTTCCAACTTTTACTGACTTTGTTGGTACAGACTTAGCAGGGCTCTCCTGAGCGATCAGTGATGGTCTGTGTTGGGACTTCGGAAAGCGGTTCTAGAACAGTACGTGAATGGAGAATGGTGTCCCATGGCTGCAAAACAAGGTTCTGGGTTTTTTAGACGTCTTCCACCTTCCAGATTTGAAAGTGTTTGTTTGCTTGGGGTCTTGCAAAAGTTGTACACCGGATGTTGGGAGCACAGTCCCTCTAGGGTTGGTGTTCCCTGTAACCCCAGGTCAGGCTATGACTGTTAAAGTCGCCATCGTAAATGCAAGTGCACCCATAAGTGTTTTAGAGATCTGCTTGAAGCCGATGTTAGGTGACGTGGTAGACATGGTGACATGAACAACCTGCATTGGGGGTCTTTTGCCCCTTCCAGGGTGAATCTGCATTAGGAGGTTGCAATTTTTTTCCATCGGGCTGATTGTTACAGCAAAGGCGGCAATCCGTGGTAGTCGCTCATGGTGTTTGCACTATGGTTAAGCCGCAGATGTTCAGAATGGGAACTGTCAGTAGCGTGTGTCCTTTGGAGGAGAATCGCCGTGACTTTATGCGTAGTTGGGTGTTCGATGATGTTTATCTTTGCCGTAGTGAGACCTTCCACGTTTTAGTTGGAGCACTGGATGCCATCTGACTTGACATCGGGTGATGCCTGTCCTAATAAGGGCATGTGTGCCAGATTGGCATCAATAGTGTCCTCTGACGGGGCAATGATTAAAAATACAATGAGATAAACCGGACAACAGTGATTAAAAGACAGTGGATTAAAAAAGAATACAGATTTAGCGTAGCTCATTGATTATCTTCGCCTGAAAAGATCAGTAACCGGGGTTCACCACGAGAGGTTATCATCTTGAACCCAATTTGATTTTGATTTAATTACAAATAAATAAATAGGAATCGCGGCGGGTTCAAGCTAAGTGACGATTTAGGGCATGCCCGAAAGTAGAGACTTGGAGACTTGGACCTGAATGTCTTAATTTGTTTAATCTTGTTCGGATTTGAATTTAAAAGTCCGACTTGGAATCAATCATGATGAAACGATTACTTTTTTTACTTACAGTGAAACAATAATAATTGAGTTTTCTCTACCAATCTCCTACTTTCGGCATGAAATCTTCATTAGCTTGAACCGCGCGATTCTATTTTATTTTATTTTGTTATTATTTTCAGTGGTTATGTAGACCCCCTCCCTCGGGGCCATGGTAATAGCGGGAAAGCTAAACCACTGATTTCTACACACTGGCTAGCTTGCCTCTCGAACGTAAGGAACGAAAGTGCCGGCGGTCATTTTGCTCTACCCAAAACCGATCGTGCACGTACAAAGGGATAGGGAAACTACGGAAACGGGACATATTTAGCGAACCGATTGCGCGTATGTGATTTATAATATGGGCCGGGTATGTTCGACAAAATGTGATTAAAAATGTAAAAACAATCTTTAAAACGCCCTTAATCGAGTTTTCAGCTCACAGACACAATCATTCATGCAGTAACCATGCTTTGACTATTCACAGATATATTAACTAATATGAACCCCCTTCAATGATTTTTGTCTACCCTGCTAAAAACCCTTCTGATATTAATGTAATTGTCAATTGGCCCTGCAATTGACTTGGTACGCTCCCAAGTGATGGATTGGTGACAACCCCTTTGAGAGAGAAGTAGTGACAACCCGAATACACCAAGGAATACCAACAGTCACCTGATTTTGATACAATGGATAACTATTATCGGCTACTCTTTTTCATTGATAGCAAGAATAGTACCACATCCCGCATACTTGTACTTCAAAGTGACGTCATGTCAGCAGAAAATTCAAGTTTTATCCCAAACATGAAAACGTTAGGAGATCTGAATTTTCTGCAGTTTCGGAAATGACTATTATTTCCCCAAGCGCTATTGGTGATGTCCCGAACATCCGTCTTCCCTCAATTTGGTTGATTACATAATGACGGGTGTTGAATGGATTACGAGATTCACCGCTTTGACTGTAAATATCATAGAAATTAATTACATATTTTTGCTTGTGTCAGTTTATAAATTTAGATGAGATAATACTACAAAGATTAAAGACCCGTTGGTAATCAAGGTATACACTTCTATGACAAAGGGTTTCAACATTCCGTCACTATGTAATACCTCCAAGTGTTCTGATTGCTCCATATTTCTAATAAGATTTTTAGAATTAAATACTTGCAAGCTTCGAATTTGGCATCTTTTAACTTTGATATTTCGTACCAGTTCCCTTAAAGTGCGACGAGAGATTTCGAGTCTCCATATTTCTGTGATTAGTAGTGATTTCATATAGATTAGGCACGCAAGAGATTCCCTACAATTATTTGGCCACATAAATAACTTAAAAGGAAAAGAAACCAAAGAAATAGTTCTCCCTTATCTTTCATATGGGGGATATTTTTGATAAGAGCTTTACACCAGTTGCAAAAATCAAGCATTTAACACATTTTTTAGGGACACCTGGTTTTTTTTTAAATCTCTCTGTTGCAAAACCTTTAATTTCGTTAAGATGATGAAATCAACATCCGTCCACTTATGTAACAAAATACAAACACCCGGACTATTTCAGTAAATAACATAACCCTGAGTGGTGTATTTTTTTCTTCAGTCTGCAGTACCACAATTCAATTTTTTTTCTTGTTTTATGGCCATTATCTAAAGGTATTTGTTACCCGCATGAGAATAGGTCCTCAAGGGTAATGCAATTTTACTGCAAAGTGGTCCCCTTATTAAAGGTAATTTGCACCATAAGAAAATGGTATAATTTCATCACCCAAAACGGTCCCGTTAGGGTGTAATTTTCACTGAAAATTGGTCCCATTTGGTATCGTTTTCGGAACCCCTGAAATGAGCATGGGTACCCAACAACCCCAGATAACCCCTCTCCCCTTGATAAAACTCGCGCTTTAAATAAAAGAAATGCCCTGCAGTCTCTTGAGACAGTATTACGAACAATTCATTGTATAATCAACTTGCAATTAAAAACGGGATTAAAATTGAAGGAACCTGAAATTTTGGGGGTTTCTTGACCTAATGACCACTGATATGTGATCAATGTAAAACTCCAAGTTGTCCCTTATTGTGATCAACAATACTCATTAAATTTTATAGTGAACTAGAAGTATTACCGCTCCATACTAGTATTCCCAAGGAGTTATTTTGGCATCTAGAGCTAGTCTAGTACAGTGGCAGACAAGTGCCAATACAGTTTATTATGTACAGTAATACCACAGTATCTAATCGGTTCGCCAAATTGCCTGGAATACATTCGTTTACTTCTACTACTCAGAATACTTTTTTAGAGCAAAACGGGCAACATACTCCCTACGACTAATTGAAAACGCGTGGTATTTTTTTTTAGATATTGACCACGAAAGTAATCTTTAAATCACCATGTATCTCATCCCATAGAAACCCGTTTTCAACCGAGTGAATGTTTGGGTATAGAGTACGGCGGTCCGGAAATTGTGTAGTGCTGTTTTCACAGACTGCGAAAGATATTATCTAAATTGTACTAAATTTACTGCGGCGAGAGTTATCTTTATCAGTCCGTCCATGAGAATGTTTTAAAATGAAAATAATCTCAAATATCTCCGGAAAACGGAGGGTTTCTATGGACGTTTTGGCATCAGATGGGCCGTACTATTTTTGTTTTAAATATGTAGCGTAATTGGGTCTGAACTATAGAACCTAGCGAGAAAATCCGCAACGTTTTTGTCGGGTACTTCGGTACTCGGAGACACGGAAAAGTTAACACGCAATCTCTACGGGCGAATCCATTTTTTTTTTCTCCACAATGCCTTTCGGTATTATTCCAGCTTGTTATTTTAAACACTACGCCCCCCAACTTTTTTTTTTTTTTCAATTTTAAGAAACAGGAGTTACGTACTTACCGGACCGCCGTAGGTTAGAGGCAAAATAGTCTGTGGCAACTGCCGTTTTCACCGGCTCGCTATTCAAGCGCATGGCGATTGCCTATCCAGTTTGTAGAGAATCAGTGAGCTAACCACTGAATATTCCATAGACAACCCATCGCCGTCGGCAGACACTCCCGGTCAGTGTAATTCCAGGGGCCCTGTGTAATTTACACTTCTGTGGGCAAATCTGTTGGTAAAAATAGAGGGGCCGCGGTATTATGGGAAAGGGTCCTCCAAGTTTTCAGCTTAGCATTTTCTTAGTAATTTATCTTTAAACCCAGTGCGTTCTGATCAGAAACGAGCCGAGCTGTGTGGGATAGTGTGTGGCATTGTTAGATGCCAGAATGGAGTGTTTGTCAAAGATGACTTATCTTAAATGGATTGTTGAACTTATTAGAAGTTCCCCGGTGCTTGGTGTTCAGTAAAAGCATTGACTTAAAAAATAGTTGTACACAGTTTGTACCAGCTACATATTTATCATACTAATTAATTTGGAATTACTCTCTAATTGTATTTTCAATAGATGAAAAATCATCGGCATAGGTGAGCTCACGGCCTTCCAGGAGACTTTTCAGTCTTTGGGCTGGGCCAGAGAGTGAGTCAGATGGTAGTTTCTGAGTAGGAATATAGATCTCTGGAGCTGATGTATGGGAGAGCATTGAAGCAGGACCAGACGACCGAACAGCTCCAATACCTGGTACACAAATTTTTAACCTCCATATAACATACGGATCAGTGCTACATTTACACAATATACACCTGTGGAGGCCTACAAACTGCCGAAATTTATACCAACAACAAAAGGTAAGATTAATCACAACATGTCGGCAATCCGCCCTAACAGTTCCCGGGGTTTTTGTCAACCTAAATATTAAGGTTTAGCTTATTATGACCAACTTCGACCATGTTTACGACTACCGAATTATAAATTCACTTCCTTAGAAACATGCCGTCGCATAATCGGATGTTTTCAATAGGTGAAATTATTTTTGCCATTCAGTTATTTACATAATACCAAAGTAAAAAATAAAAACTAATAAAAAAATAGTATAATATCACGGCATTTTTAAAATCGCCTTTGTCAAAGGATTAACAAAGCGAATACTGAAGCAGGACAAAAACAAGCATACACAAGAGGAAAAATATGTTTGAGAAGGCTGGGGCACAGCGCATACCCCCCTTTTTGATACGGACGGGGCTCTTAACCGTAATCTCTCAGACATGTACCTTGACAGAGGTACACTGCAGTGATTGGAAAACATTACAGAAGGTTTTGAATTTAATGTGATCTTTGATGCGCAGCTAGTGAAGATCTTTAAGCAATTTTCAAACGTATGAGGGCAAACTCTTGTGGAAGGAATATCCACACGAATGACAAAAATTAAACATGCTTCAAAATTTGGAATTCTGTCAATGCCATAGCCAATAGGGGAATGTAAGACAGAGTGCCCCCTTGAACATTGACTTCATTGCAAAACAGTCGTTTTTGGACTATATTTACCTTCGATTGGGACGGACCTTTAACCGGAAACCCCCACTGATTTTGTGTTGAATATTTGTAAGTAGGGCCTTCTTAGAAGTAGATTCAACAAATTGTTTCGTTTGAAAGGGAACTAAGCCTTTTTAAAGAGCGAACAAGCTTATGTTTATTATACTATAAGCATCCATATAGTAACTCTATCTACCTCAAACCCATTCCCTCTCAAAATTAAAAATATTTACTAGGTGTTTCATAGGTTGAATCCATTTTTACTTGGATGTGGGAGCGTGAACTAGCGGACATCCCGGTGGGCGCCACTTGCTGGGATTTATATGGCGCTAAATTCTGGATTGAATCTGTATACGAGCATGATTAACACCACATACCGCTCTCCTCCATGGTTCACTTAGAATAGGGCAAATGAATCATGAACGATCCGTCCTTCGGAGGGGACGTTAAGCGTCGGTCCGTGTACAGAGAGCCACAACACTGTACATGTACATTCGCAGTCAGTGTCGAATAAGAATAGGGTGTAACCCCTGGGTGTTCCCAATCGCCCAGTCTCAAAAAGGCGGGCCATGTTGTTGGGCCATGTTAGGAGCGTCAGATATGGGATACACGCGGCCCCGGAACACTTTCTCAGTTGATAAATCCTGACACCACAACAGGCTACTACTACCAATGAATTGTGGATAGGATAAGAAGAAGACTTTGGATGACGTAGCATGTGCCCACCAAAGAGTGCCGGGGAAAGTGATCATGCAGAGGCCTCTACATATGAAGCACTTGTTAACATCCAAAAAAGATATTCTTAGTGAATGAATGGATTGGATTTGGTAAACCTTTGCCTGGACTTTAGGCTACTAGCCCAGATTCGCTTCAGTGGGTGAAACTATTGCTGACACTAGCAACATAAGCACTTCCGGACCGGAGCCTTCTCTAAGATTCCCTGCCATAAATTCCCATAATGTCTTGCCTCGAGGCCGTTTTTTCAATTAAACTGTAAACCGATATCGGTCTGGTTTTGCCCACAGAAGTATGTTTGGTAGCATGCCTCAGGTAACGAATCTTTACTGCTAAAGTCCTGGTGTGCGAGGCCAGGAAATTGTCTAGCACGGGACCCGGGTAAAGGTTTAAGCATGTCTGTAACAAGGTCACGGGGGGGCTTTACGTAAGGTTGCGGAGGATCAAGCCAATCGAGCCATTCCCTTGGAAACAAACGATGTCTATTTAAGTATTCCACTTTGTTCTCCTGACAAGGATGACCCCAAGATCTTGTATGTTTGGAGATGTTTCACGAACGACACGAGCTTTCATTGAAAATTCATACTTACAATTCTTCCTACAGACGGAACGAGGTTACACTTTTCAGGCATCATGAAGGACATGACCGCTTCTTTTCCCAAGTCTCCAGACTCTTCAGATCTTGTTAAAGACTCTCTCAGTTGGTTGGGTGAAGAAACTCTTATTCGACGCAGTCGTCTGCAAACAACATTGATTGAAATGGCCCATTCGGCAGGTTTTAGTATAAATGAGTGAAAAGGAGACGGGTACCAGAAAAGTGCCCTGCCCTGGGTAGCCTGACGCACTTTCCAATGTGAAATCGCGCACGAATCCCGCAGCGAGTTCCCAATTATTACTAAGTGGCATCAGGTGAAATCGTTCACAATCATTTTTGCTTCATCTAGTTACACTGTTAAAAAAATTTCCGTTAATTAAGAAAACAGATTTCAGTAAAATTCTGTTTTATGAAAAAAACACTAAAATAAAACACCAAAAAAACAAAAAAAATGTTAATTTACGGAAAATATTTCAAAAATTTCTGGCACAATATTTCCGGACTTTTTTTTTGGTTTGTAATTTTAAATTACGGAAAATTCGTGTTAAAATACACATTTTTTCCGTAATATGCGACAGAATTTCTGTTTAAAATTACTGTAAAGTTCCGTTAATTGACAGAAGAAATTTCGTAAATTTTACCCTAAAAAGACTGAATATACTGCTGCCAGAAACTTCCGTAACTTACGGAAAATTGTTTTAACAGTGTAGCAGTAGCTAAGCGCGAACCTGATCAGCACTTAGATTTTAATATTCACAAACAATACCCCAGTTGTCGCTTGGGTCGACGAGGCTTGAGAATGGTTCTTGCCCAAAGACACAAAACATTGCCAAGGGCGGGCTCGAATCCATTGGAGGAGTTTCCCGTAATACCAAAATGACTAAGTTTATGAAGATTGCGGAAGGAAGGAGATCTATTCGAACGCGTTGGCGCAAGTCTAAATGGACTAGCATCGACCTAATATGTTCTTTAGGTTCCCAATCTTCTTTTTCTTATTGCGTATGTGGCAGCAGCTAAAATGGTTGAAGTTGGTGGAGCAGTTCCGTTCATGGCGAATTTTGCCAAAAGAAATTTAGGAAAGCAATGGAGAAGAACATACCCAAATCCAAACCATGTCGTGCCAATAAAGACACCAAAAAGAAAAAGCCACTATGAATGTGCAGAGAGGCATTAGCTAAGGTAAAGAAGAAGTATCATAGCGTGGAATAGATACACAGCACAAAGCAGTACAACGACTCTGTAAGCTTACCTAAGCTGAGTAATGAGGCGACCAAAGTTTTTTGACCAACGAAGGATCTTGAGGAAGCTGCGAGGATCTAGCTGCCCACTTACAATCCATCTTAATAATCAACTGTATAAGGGAAAAGGCCCCAGATGGATGGAAAGTAGCAAATGTCACAGCAATCTCAAGAAGGGTGAAGCCACAGTATCTGGAAACTATAGACCAGTGAGCTTGACATCGGTAACATGCAAAATAATGGAATCCATATTCAGAGATCTTACACTAAGCTGAGGAATGAGGCGACCAAAGGTGTGAAATCAGCTAAGAAGCAGTTTGAGCGAAGACTTGCAGAAGAAATCAAAGATAACCCTAAATGATTCTGGAACTATGTGAGATCAAAGACCAAGGTGAAGAGTGGAATCAGCGATCTTATTAAGGATGATGGTAAGAAAACTACAAGTGATGATGAAAAAGCTGAAGTGCTCAATAAATTCTTTGCAAGTGTTTTTACCAACGAAGACGTAACAGATATTCCTGAACCAGAATTGAAATGCGAACCACTAGAGACAGTTGTTATTACGACTGAAAATGTGCTGAAGAAGTTGGAGAATTTGAAATCATCTAAGTCACCTGGGCCAGACAGGATCCATCCGAGGATCTTGACCACTTACAATCATCTTTAATAAATCAATTGTAGAAGGGAAAGTCCCCAGATGGATGGAAAGTAGCAAATGTCACAGCAATCTTCAAGAAGGGTGAAGCCACAGTATCTGGAAACTATAGACC
>JAMKCH010005918.1:0-61508 GCA_023653785.1 Ophioderma brevispina
GATTAATAGATAACACATTTGATCTCTGTTTAGGATAATAATTAAAATGTTGAAGCACGTTTATTTTGGACCTCAATAATCCTCGTTTGTACACTTTCCGGCCATTCCCTCGTGATAACAGCACACAAGTCAAAATCCATAGGCACATTCCTTTTCAACAGGTGATTGCCATGGCAATGTTCCTATGGATCAATTCCAATTAAATGGAAAACAGGGATAAATGTGTATGTGCAATTAGTTGAATGGGAATTGAAAATTTGATTGACCACTGAAATAGAAATGCAAAGTCGCACACTACTCGTAGGACCATCGTAACTTCGAATGCTGGGTGAAAATGATTGCACATTAATTTAAATCAAAATGCCATTGTTAACGCTAACAGGCATTTGATTTAACGAAAACGAAATTGAATGCGTGTACTTTGCAGCACAAAATATTGGTGCTGCTTCGTGTAGAAATTACGCGAAATTTAATTTAAATATATACAGTTGTATTTACTTGGTTGATCATTTTAAATTATCATCTAACATCAAACAAAACTCTTATCTTATTCATACAATTTTGAATTGGGTAGTTGAGGTAAGTAATTTAAAAGTTTCTTTTTAAATGCAACACAACCCTATCAACAGACCTCAGCTCAGAGCCCTTTAGGCTTAAATATAACCCAGAAAAGTTGGTCAAGGGGGCAAAGATTTGACTCGTACTCCCATTTTGCATTTAATATTTTCTTTTTACTATATGTAGTTTAAATTCTGTAGGTTGTGTGTTCGATCTAATTCAGAAATAACTGACGAGCTAATGCGATTTGTTATCCTGGATATATGGTCGAGATAATACGTGGCCAATCAGATCCTTATTTGCACTTACATGATGCTTTGTCCAACCCCACACTAATGACTACGACGTGAATACCATTCTCAAAGTGTGTACTTCATTATGAGGCAGCACAATTTTGTCAATAATTTTCTGTAAATTTTATGGTACGTTATAATGTACTTCCCCCGACTGTTTACTACAACAAAACCAAAAGTCACGATTCCTCAAACTTTGGAAATGGCCCAGTTTAGCTATAATTAGTTAGCTATTGTTATTTAATCAAAATTTATTTTAACAAAATTCACAAGGAGATCCGATAATTGTGTTGAATGTCCAACGGGCAGTGAAAAATGATACTGTTGTAATTGCAGAGAAAGTTATATGTGATGTATAAAGCCAGACTTCTATTTTTGGACAGGAATTTTTTTTTTTGAACAGGTTTGTACTTTTCCAGCCTGGTCAATGGCCCACCACATGCCAAGTCAGAAAAATACATGAACTGCTAACTCATACATTAATGTGAACGAAAACCTAACTGGTATGTCTTTCCTTTATGTTTATTTAGCTCAGACAATGACAACTTCGTTTTGAAGTCTGTCTAATGATCACTGAACCAACAATTTGTTTCTGTATCACTGAAACCTTAACATTTTGTTTCTGTATCACCATCACTGAACCTAAACAATTGTTTTGTTTTCTGTCGTCTTTACACTTTGGATTCCTGATTGATCTTCTCACTGCGACAATCAAATACAGTCCTTTATCCTCTGACTCTAAAGTGTACGACCATCATAAATCTGTTGTACCTCAATCGCCAGTGCAATTGCTTTGCACTTATTGCCAATGTGTTTGGATCTTGGAAAGGAACTTAGGAGAGCACCATAGACGTTGCTTATGACCGTGCAAAAAGTCTGCACAAATTGTTGATGGTTTCTCCTGGGCAACATTGACCTGCGCATCTGATAGATGCAACTTTTGTGCATCCTTGCACATTTTTATAATCTAAAAAGGTAAATAGCGGATCGGCCGGCCTTGAAAAGTGCTCTAGTTTTCGAGGTTCCCCTCCCCACCGTACAACACAACACACCACCTTTAATTTGAAGGATAAATAATAAGATTTTAAAAAATGATGGTTTTGGTTGAAATATTTGGTGGCGGGATGATTTCTATGCCGAAAAATGAAATTTTGGAGCTGCAATTTAAGCGAAATTATTATTTGTTTTATTTTTTAAGGTAACAAAGATTACAATCTTATTTTTTGGTATCCTTTTTGTTATTGATATAGGTTTTATCCATTGCATAAAGGGTCAGGTAATACTCATGGTGGTGACTGGTGATAAAAAGGATGTTTGGGGGGGGGTGGGGGGGGGGGGGGGACATAGGAAAAAAGGTGATTTTTGGGGGCTAAAATTCTAGACCCTTTTATATTTTATAAAACAATAAATCTATCATATAAATGTCAGAGTATTGCATAGTTATTGCTGATGATTAAAAAATTTGTTTTGCTACGAAATTAATAATCTGATATCTTAGATTTTATCTCAAACGTGATTTTTTTCCCCCAAAAAACCCAAACCCCTGCCACCAAGTTTTTGACTTCACAACCATCATTTTTTTTTTAAATTAATTTATTACTATCTTCGAATAGAAGTGGTTGCGGTTTTTTGTAAACCCCGAGATTGGAGGTTTTTTCGCCATTTTTCATGCGCAAACCGCTCCACCTAAAATAACAGCGATCAAATTTATAAACATTTTCAACGGATTAAAAGGTATATAGACATATTTACATCTCGTTCCAAGGATTAAAAGGTGGACTTTGCTATAATAAAATAATGCACAAATTTCTCTCCAATGTTGGCTCAAATTCTTCTTCTTATAATGAGTAGTGTAAAATCCATGTGGATGTGATTTTTTTACATCGGGGATATAATAAGGGGAAAATAGTGTTAAGCCCACGGGTTTTGGGGGTTTTTTTTTGTTTTCCTGTTGTAAATATATTATTATATATATATTTGAGCTAATTAGCTTTGCCTTGTTCAATTCGAGTCCTGTATTTTCCCATGGAATTTATATACTGCACTTTCACGAGTGGTCAAATTATATTAACTTGCCATAATTTTTCCTCCAACAACCTCAGCTGCAGAGAATAAAAGAATATCTAAAAATATTTGGTTAGGTCAACCAAACGCATGCGTGCATGGATATCGATGGCAACAAAACAATTTAAAATTCCGTCAATGCAATGGTCCATATAACAGTAGGAATGCTTATTCCTACACACCAGGTATTTTATTGGGGAGGTTAGCAATGAGTCATTTACAAAAATTCCACCTTGAAAATTTAGTCAATAATTAAGCTGTAAAATTAAATTGGGGGCACAGAAGGTACCAGCATGAAGCCGGCTCGCTACTCGCTGTGAATCTTTTGTCTGCTTGGTGTGGGAGAAATGAAAATTTTCCAAACCCTTTTGTAAAATTTTTGTTGAAACACCAAATGTCCTTACATGCTTGTCCTTCATTTTTTTTCCTAAAAAGTAGACCTATAATACTTAATGTTCCCAACTATGAACATGCAAAAAAACCATTTTGCGTAGATATCACGGACAAGGGTCAAGTCAGACGCAGCTGCTGATGGAATTGGAATATATATGAACTTATAGAGGCCCTGAGTAATGTCACAAAGCTAATAGAATTCTGTCCCCCAAGAAAGGGGGAGACCTGGTCCATGTAAGAAAGGGTAATAGTGCTAGTCTTGAAGCAGTAAGCTCATAATCAAAAACCGAATGTTTGTAAAAAATGGAGGGAGTGTTATCTTTCCTATATACTTCTCGTGTGAGATTATCTATTGTTTTCGCGTATATTATTTTTCACGAATTGCACTGGGCTCTGTCAGATTTAATGCAGGGTCATCAGTAATGCAGCGGGTCACCCAAGGTCACAACTTCTAGTAGCAACTAGAAGTACCGTCAATAACTTGATATCGACTTACTGTCAAGATCAAGTAACATGTCTGCATCGTTTATACCCTATACGAACTAGTATCTACAAATACTATGTGGTGTCAGTCCTGACTTAGATTATGTGTGAAAAAATATTGGTTTCTCGGTATAAAGTACTTGGTTGAATTCACATGCGCAGACCATTTCAAATAATGTGATTATGTACTGTTTCTTTCCGAATTGCGCTCATCTTAGCGATTTATGGTATGAATCTATAGGCCCATATATATGAAATTCCCTAAATAAAAAAAGTACCAGATGGTTTTCATGGCCCAGTAGCGTATTCCCCCCCCCCCCCCCCCTTTGCGAAAAAATCCAGATGTATTCCGACCAATATACATAACTGTACAAACGATCAGGGAAGCTACCATGTTTATTCCCTGTGGTATATTTACAAACGCCGCATGCGCACACAAGGATAGGAGCGACGTTCGTTTAGAATTTTTTTATTGCAAAAAAAAAACTCACTTTTAAAACCTCAGTGATATGAGAAAATGTTAAGAGGGGTGTTTTTAGATATCATTTGTGATTAACAAAGGTTTTAGTTGGCCTAAACACTAACAATCCTGAAAACGTGGACATTTGAAAAGGGGTCGCGTTTAATTATTAAGTTTTATGCAGTCGCACTGTAACCACCGACCTCTATAAATGGATTGCTACAACAGTAATGTATAGTAGATGAATGGAGACAACAAACGGGCGGGGCTCTGGTCTACCGAACACAAGACCATTCCAGCGACACTTTTAACAAGAATTGTATCCCCGGGTGCACGTCTAGAGAACATGCCATCCCATAGCGCAAAATAAAATGAGCATCACTAAATTGGCTTGATCTGTAGTCTGTTATGTCGCTTATCCACATTTTAATGGAAAGACATTTTGTATAAATGACCGGCTCTTAAAACCACCTGCTTGGCTCTCTTTGGAATGACCAATATGGCCATCATGCTTCATAGAAAGCCCAGGTGTCCAATCCATTGTATAGAGATCAGTGTGGACGCCACTAATGCGCGTTGCAGTATCTACGTAGTTTTCATGTACATGAGTAGTCGCTTCTTCTGTTGATGTAGATTTTTTTCCTACTTTTATTTTAAAACCTATATTCCAGAATCCCAGCTCATTTTATAACAAATTAGGCACAAAGTATGCCATTTGTTATAAATTTAATATAAAAAAAAACCGGGTTAAAAAAAAAAAATTAAAGCTGTTGTTTTTTAATTCCAATTTTAAAAGTAAACGCGATAGTCTTCATACAGGCCAGAACTTGACTACCACCGATCATCTTTCAATTGGTGTGAAAGACTAAACAGTGGCTTGTGGCCAAAACGATACGTAAAATAATAACGTGGCGGGCTCCTTGAAATTCGTCTACTGCTTCGAAAGTTAAGCGGTAAAATGAGCGTGTTCTCGCAAGAATACTCCAATGACCATGCAAAACCATCTGGTAAGTCAATTAGGGATTTTCATCTATATGTGCCGATAGATTATACCAATAAATTCCTTTATTCACGCGAACAAGCTTTTTTGTACTCTCAAAGGGCAATACGTTGGACTTTAAATATGATCTTAAATATAAATTCCTTAATGTTATATTTGTCAAGTTCGGAAAGCCGTTAGAAGTTAGCTGCTAAGTATAGTGACGTCAGCGCAAGATATGTTGGCGCACAGTAAACGGCCCACACGATGGCTTTCTTAAGCGACGGCGTGTTACACTCGCGCACAACGATGGCAGACCTTGACGCGTGCGTAAAAGCTGCGACAATGTTATGAAATCACTGCACCGGCAGGTTAGAGAAATGGACATATCATGTTGCTATTAATATTAGACCATAAGCGATTAAGTAGACTTCAAGAAAACCCAAAAATTCACAAATCAAATCGTTTCAATGCAGGAAACAAAGAACCAGTTCATGTTTTTACATGCGTGCCTGCGTTGGTCTGGTTATCCTACAGTGGGCGGTTGGGATGTACACTAAAAATTCCTATGCCGTATAGTGCAAATCGTCACTGAGTGGGTTTGTTTTGAATAAAGGGGCAGTGCGAAATGGTATCTTTCTTTCAATTTCTTTGACGCGTTTCATCACTAATGGGTTTGGTTTAAATGCCAGGGGAGGCGGTGCGAGAAAGATTAGCCACTCTAAGTATCTTAGAGAGTCTGATCTTGTTCGCACTTCCAGATCATTTTCCAAACAACTAATCAAAAGAATTGCGTAGGTCTTTTTGACCACTATTTATAGAGTATAACGTTGGACATGTTTGGAGTGTAGAAGAAGTGTTTTTAATTATTTAAAAACTACCTCAAAATTTTGAATAAAATTTACGTTAATTATTAATTGTTAATGTAATGAATTTGTATTACTATTTTTTCCAAAGTATATGACGGATAAGTCCCTCGCCGCAATGCATTCATCAGGATAATCACACTTGACCGTATGGGTCCGTGCTAGACAGCCCTCGACCCGTTAGGGTCTCGGGCTGCCTGCACTTGACCCATACGGTCGCGTTCAATTATCCTGTCGAATGCACTAGGCTAGGTACTTATCCTTATCATATAAGGGATATACCAAAGTAAGTGTAATATGTTTCTTAGTTTTGAAAACTGGTATAGACCAAGAAAAATTTTGTGGGTTGTCGTAAGCCAGGATTTTTTCGGGGGGTGGGGGTTGTGCGGACTTTTCCAAAGTGGCATTTTTGCCCAACATGTGACCTTTTCACAATAGCGGGTGTGCAAAATTTGGCAAAAAGCGGACCTTTTTTGGCCCAATTGCCCTCTTTTGACCAAAAAAAAAGCCTAAAAGACCTATTTTTTCCTAGCTCGGCGGCGGGGGGAGGCTCGCCACACCTCCCAGGCTTTTTTGGTTTGGGGAATTTTTGGAATTGGGGGGTACATCGCACCCCCGCACGCCCCTGGCTACGGCCCTAGCTTCCACCGTTAACAAGAAACCATGTTTTAAGGTGTTTTTGTGGACTAAACCACGACATGCCAGACATTTTGTGTCCCTTCAGACTGAGAATTAGTTAGATAAATTTTCTCTCACACACACACCTAGCAGACAAACTATATTCATAGCGGACAATATAGCTCAATCAGTTTAGCCTCTACCTCCAGTGTATGCTCGTCCATGCTTATAGGCGTGCGTTCGAGCCCTGTGAGATTCAGGCTGTCCTTGTAAATTTCCCTGTACAAGAACTTAACCGCTTGTTTGTCTCGATTTACCCATGCGATATTTGAGAAGCTGGTCCCGTCGGCGATGGTTATCTCGACCGTTGTTTGCTGGTAAGGGAAAGCGCTGATCTGATCTGCTGCATGCCTTGAAATTATGCTAAATGGTTTATTGTATGGTTTGGCCACAGTGATCAGCGGCCCATAGCTAAGGCGCTATCTCTGCTATTATTATAATCTCTGCTATTATATAAATCTCTGCTATTATTATTATTTTATTAATAGTGAGTCCGGCTCATGCCGTAACCCTTCTGTGCCCCTCATTTATTTATTTTCAGTTTTTAATTCTGTGGGGAATGTTTTTCATTACAGATATACTATTGTTATTAAGTATTACGAAGCCCTTTTCAAACGTTTAGAATAATTGTAACAACAGTTCCTTTTTACATTGGAATACTTGACTGAGGTAACCTGATAATTTTTGAAAAAAACAGGGGGCAGCGGTCCAAATAGGTTGTCCCGATTAATATGTGTTTTTATGTGCCTCCTAGCGACCCGATATGACCTTTGCCCCTCATCTCTTAAGCCCTCTTGTCTCAAATGTTATACGCATACCAAGTATGATCCATAACTGCACTAAAACGCTGGACAACAGTTTTACCCAAAAGTGTATGCCAAAAGTTGACACATACACGAACACAAGGACACACACGGATCATGTATGCCATAAGATCTTTCCAATTTCATGATTCCACGCATACCTAACCCCGTCCCCTTTAAAATCCAGGACCACTACACCCTACTTAACCATGCAATGTCCTTCACCCAAACTCAATTTTGCGGGTTTTTCTAACGGGCGGACGGACATACGGACAAATGCGAAAAACGATAACTTTTTGATTAACTCCATTCATGAGTCACCAAAAAGTAACAAAAACATCTCGTTGATGAACTTCATCCTTAAATCACCAAATATATCTCTAAAAACTCATCGATGATCCGATGTCATGCTCAACAAAAATAACCCTTAAAAACAATACTTTCATCGATGAACTCCATCCATAACTCAAAGAAATCTCTTCAAAGCAATACACTTGTTTGATGATCTTTGATGAACTCCCTCCATAACCAAAACCTCTAAAACATAACTAATCGATGAACTCCATCCCTAACTCAAATAAATCTCGACAAAGCACTAATCGATTGATGAAGTCTATCCATTCCATCCATAACGCACCAAAAAAAATCTCTACAAAGCTACTTGTTAATGAACTCCATCCATAACCTAAAAAACCTTTAAACACATAACTCTGTCCCTAACTCATCAAACATAACCCTAAAACAAAATTTCATCCATAACTCACCAAAGAACTCTAAAAAGCATAACTCGGTCAATGAACTCCATCCATACTCATTAAATCACTCTAAGAACGTCAATGAATTCCATAACTCACCAAAACTTAACCCTAAGACAACTTCATCATAACTCCCCAAAATACTCTGAAAGATTACTCGTTGATGACTTAATCCATATTCACCTGAAAATTATCTCTTAAAACATAACTCGTTATGAACTCTATTAATAACTCACCAACAAAAATAACTAAAAAGGGCCAGGATGAAAGGTCAAGACCCACAATGATGGAAATTGGTGACCTTTTTATGTAATGTGGCCTTTTTGGACATTTTCCACCCCCTCTCAGAGCCGGGAGGGACCAGGGGGAAATGAATTACGTGGTTAGTAGGGGCGTGTGGCGTCCTACATTATACCCAGGTTTAATTATTCTAGAGCTAACTAGAAAAGATTATGGCCAAATGTTGGTTCAATATTAACCTTTTTTGACATGTCCCCATCCCCTGACAGGACCCATGGGAGGACCTGGGGGGGGAATGAATCAATGGTTATGAGGGATGGTGCCCCCTACAATATACCTAATTTGCTATTCTCGCTCAGCCAGGGAAAAAATATGGCCAAATGTTGAGCTTTTGTGCACTAAAAATCCTGACATTTCCCTTATCCCACTGACATACCTTGGGGATGACAGCGGGGGAATGAAGACAGGATAGGGTCTACTAGGCCGTCTACAATATAACTAAATTTGGGTACTTAGCTACCTAGAAAAAAAATGGCAACTTCCAGGGAATAGCAGGGGACTGGAGTGAAGGAGTGTGCGCTTGAATTTTTGCACACAAGTATTTAGGCATTGATAATCCATAAATTGATGGAATCACTTTGCCAACCCCCCCCCCCCCTCTTAATGGACCCCCAGCTTGGGGTTTAAGGTTATACAGTGAGTTCAATTTTAAAATGTTCCGATTTTGTCGAAAAGCACACCTGTGTTTTGAGTTGGTTACAATGATTCCAAAAAGGTATAGTTTACACTATCTAGGGCTTATAGGTTTGGAGTTCCGAGTAAAAACTGAAAACAGTGGCGGATTAGGGAAAAGGGCCCTGTCAGCAGCTTAAGGTGCACTGTTAAAAATGTTCCTAATTTTACCAGATTACCTTTAAAAATTACGGTTAAACCCCAATTATTCAATAATCTTCACGCTTTATTACTATACTTAACATGAAATTTAACAATTTGGGAGCAGAAAATGTAAATAAAACAGTGGCTAGAAAATAATACGACACATTTTGAAAACGTAGTATTTATACGCGACCGTTGTTATGGTTTCCGTAATATTACACCTCTTTGGTAACTTACTGTGTTTTAATGTAATAATACTATGAAATCGTTTTACCATAAGATGTGTTAAATAAATAACTTATAAGGTAACGTCATGAAAAAAAATGCAAAATCGTTATTTTCCCTATAATTTTTATAAATAGTTTACAAACTCTTTTCCCTCCTTTTTGTATTATATTTAGTTTAATTTGAAAAAATAGTACACACAACACACACACATAAATTTCATTTAGCCTTTGCTATCAGTAAAGTCATGTCGTGTAGTGGATAAGGTTTAAAACTTGTAATCTTAAGGCCCAGGGTTCGAATCTATGTACGGTGCAGATTGAGTTTATTCATATGATGATTAAGTAATTGGTGGCATCATTATAATGTACGTTACCATATAAAAAACAAAGAGTACAAAATGAGTTTTAAATATTTTAATTTTCACGTTTTCCCTTTATTTATGCATTTTTTCTTCAAAATTGTTGCCTGAAAAAACTTGTTACAACCATGGGGTAACGTAAATACACCGTTGTATGATGCCATAGCAACAACGTGAAAATTTGGTCAGAGGATTGTAATAACGTTTAATTGTAATAATTGTTAAACACGTCAAAAAAACAATAAGTTGAAGCCGAGATGTCACGCGTTTTTTACGTTCCCTGCAATGGTTTAGTATTTTACGGTTCCAGTTATTTTACGTTCTTGCACGTTGTGAGTCCAGATGCCAGTAAATACATGTTTTTTACAAAATTTATTTTTAACAGGTGGGGCGCACTTTAGTTCTACTACTATGGGTGTCTGAGGGGCCCTGAGAGCAATATTTTACGTGGGGCCCTGCAGACAGCTGCTGGACGTTCCCAAGACCCCCATTTTTTGCACATCTCCAGCAGTTCTTAAGGTCCCCTTTCAGAAAATTGTGGCTTCAGCAGCTGAATTTTTGCCAAATTTAAGTCACAAGCCTGAAAATTTCTCAAAATTTAAGTTCCCAAGCCCCTACTTTTGGAGACAAAACCGTTCCGAAGCCCCCAAGTTCGGAAATAGGGGCAGCACATCCTACCTGAAAAAGTTGAGTTGCCCCCCCCCCACGGGATCCGCACTGACGGTAAACATAGTTGAAAAGAAACTTGGGTGTGTAATTGGTCAAAAAGTTAAAGTTGCTTCAATTCACGGGTAATATGTGGTGCAAATTGGTTTCCCTAGCTTTAATGATTGAAATAAGGAATAGTTTGCCTTATCTGTTACCCGCAAAACACATAAAACATTTTCATAACATTTTTCAAAGGTTGGATAATATTTTACGAAAACATTGTTTGATAATGTTGGTGAAACATATCAAAAACGTTTACAATGTTTTTACGATGTTTTAAAAATTTTTGCTTAAAAATGATTTTCGAAAACACATTGCCAATGAAATTGTGTTAACTTTTTCATCAAGCATTAAAACAACATTTCTAAAACATTACTACAAAATATGGAAGCTTTGTTATAGAGATAGTATCAGAAACATTTACTCTTAGCTAAGTAAATGTTGTGTTTTAGAGATGTTGCTTGAAATGATTTCTGAGGCATGTTTTCTTATGTTTTCAAAACGTTTTCAAATGTTACCAGATGTGTTTTATCTGATGTTTTTGAAACACATTTTGTAAATGTTATCAAATCTGATATTGATAGTGTTTAAAAATAGTGACACCGTACATTGTATGGATATACCTTTCTGAAACATGTTGTAATAATAACTTTGATGATAATGTTTCAAAAATGGTTTCAAACATTGTGCAAAAGTTATAAAACGTTCAGTTGAAAAAGTTAGGAAAACATTTTTATGATGTTAGGCAAACATTTTTATGATATTAGACAAAAATGTTTATGATTGTAGGCAAACATATTTTATGAAGTTAGGAAAACATTTTTATGATGCTAGTCAAACGTTTTTATGATATTAGGCAAAACGTTTTTATGATGTTAGGTAAAAATATTTTATGAAGTTAGGAAAACATTTTTATGATGTTAGGCAAACCATTTTTATGAATTAGGACAAACATGTTTATGATGGTAGGCAAACTTTTATGAAGTTGGAAGAAAACATTTTTGAGCTTATTCAAACGTTTTTATGATATTAGGCAAAACGTTTTCTATGATGTTAGGAAAATTATTTATGGAAAAGTTAGGAAAACATTTTTATGATTGTTAGGCAAACATTTCGATAAAAAATCATTATGCACGGGTATATGCATGTCTAACCCCGGCACACTAAAATATATTATTATAAAAAAATAACAGCAACAAAAAACACTAATAACATATTGGTTATACACCAAATATATTGAAGGTGCACTTTAGCAAAAGAAATACGAAACTGATGCTTTATATATTTAAAATAATATTAGAAGGTAAGTAAGTCGCCGTGGCTTAGTGGATACTGCAGTGGACTCTGACTCAAAGGAAAAGGTTCGTTTCCCGACAAGGTAAGTGATAAAATTTGCTCCTAGTATGTAACATGTGTTAAACATTCTTGGGAAATATACAACAGAAAACAAAGCAATACAGCAAAGAAGATGTTATTTTTTCTCACGATAATTAACTTTATTAATTAAAGGAGGATGGCACGATTGAAGTATATGAAATTTTCATATTGATAAATTGGCATTCACCCCAAAACTCCATCTGCAAAGTTTCGCGCCGATATTTCCAGCCGTTTTGATGTGTGATTTGTAAGCCCCCATGATACTGTGTAAAATGAAATGATCGACCAAAAAGGGGCACATTTTCACTCAATAACTTCCAAACCAAACATCCTTTATCCCTAAGATTTCACAGGGTAAATGAGAAAAATAGTAGCTTTCTTCTGATACCAAAATTTTTGCCACTTCCGGTAAAATCTGGACTTCTGGGGACGAGGCTATTAGCGATAGGCCATGGAACTTTAATACATGCATGTTAATAAATGTTTTTAAAATATCTTGGTAACATCTGAAGATAATGTTTGCAAAATGTTTTCCAACCAAGTCCCAACCATACATTTTGATGTTTTTAAACATTGTTAACAAACATTTTCATAACATTTTGTTTGTTGGGTATCCTTAGGTTTCACGTTATCCAACGAAATAGGTCACAGGTCAATAGAATCCAACAGCTGCCAATAGCTGGTGACTTTATTCGCCATTTGATTAATAACCAAACGCTTAAGATAGTCAAACCAAGCCTATATTTTTATTATCTGACTGAAACTAACTTTGAGCACGGTTTACAAATATGGGAGCCAAGTTTTGAAGCCCCTTGTACAAACCAAAAGTGACCTTTTCATCATTTTTACAGTTTTTACCCCGTAATTCCAAACTTAGCATAGGTTAACTATTAACACTATACCTTTTTTTGGAATCCTTGTAACCAGCCAAACATCTGGTGGTGCTTTTTCAATACAATCGGAACATTTGTTCATTTTTTTACCCGCCGGTGTGTAACCTTGAAATTCCAAGCAAGGCCATGAAAGGGGTGTGCAAGTGCTTCCATCAATTTGTTTTTATTATCAATGCATAAAATGATAAAGTCTTGTTACCAAAATTCACATTTTTATCCAGATTTGCCACACTCACATTATGATCTATGCACGTACAAGCCCCCACTATACATTTGTTTTTAATCACAGACAGACGGACGGACGAAAGAATCGATGGACACACACCACGACCTGCTCATTTTATTTCACCGTTCAGAACTCGTTCGGCGGGGACAAAAGCACGCCACTTTCACATACAAAGAGAAGATATACCGTGATATACCTGTTGCAAGATATGAATATACAGCTACAGGTATCACTCCCAGTATAATGGGCTAGTTATATACTTGAAGCAATATATTCATATCTTACATGCAAGAAAAGTAATACATGGTTACAGTCAATATCAAAATGATACCATAAATTGGTTCAATAGTATGCAGTCCAGAAAACTTCATTCCATAGCTTCTACCTCAGTTACGTGCATACGTGCACAGCTCAACTGCTTAAGAGTGGGTGTGAGCAACCTAAGTATGAAATACCGGATCAATTCAATTATATGGCAAGGTAAATTCCATTATATGCAAGGTCAATGACTTCATTCCTATTTATCTATTGTTGCTCTGGAATTACCAAATAATAGAATCCCGATTGACCCATCAACAAGTCTGGACTTAGAGTGCAAGTAAAAAAGAAGTTCACGGGCCACGAGGCAACTGAAACATGCGCAGTGTTTATAGGCAGGCACGAACTTAACACACGCATTTATTTCTCAAAACAAATTTTGGATGTCTGTCTGATTTTTTTTCTGTTTGATTTCTATATGCCTTCTTTGGAAGCTTGTCTTGGTTGGGAGTCCGCTTTTATGATTTTTTTTATTTTGAATATGGAGAGAAGTAAAGGATTTTCTTTGTTGTTTCTTGAGAAAAGGACTCTTTCCTTAGTAATTAATTTAGGATAAAAAAATCTTGTTTTATAATTTTCTACTGGAACTTCCTTTTTTTGTCTTTTGTGTTTGGAATAAGTGCACTGATAAACACTTTTGAATTCGGGTTTTTAAGGTATGTGAAAATTGCGTCCACAGAATTAAAGTACAACTTAAGGTGTAAATGTAAATGAACGCTTAGGAATAGGAAACCATGTTTCACTTAACTTCAACTTCATGTAATGTGTCGTGCAGTACTAATTTACTGGGTGAACAGTCATTAATTGGTCCAAAAAGTAAGGAAAATAGTTTACTTGTGGGTCAACGTTAATTTAAATAATTTCGACAACGGGTAAGCTAATTTATCCCATAGCTTATCTAAATAATATAGTTTCAATTGAACAACTTTATTATATGTTTAACCCTCGTCTACCCAAGGGAGGGGGGGGGGGTGGTGGTAAAGTTTTCCCACCTTGCGAAAACCCACTTTTAGGTGGTCCAAATTATTTATGTACTAAGTAAGAAATTGACATTTTACGCTCCTTTAGTGGCAAAACACACCACACACAAAAAAACAACATCCACGCGAGGTCAGTAAGGTAACATGGTGAACCCAAAGTAAGGGAGGGGGAACCACACACAACTTTTCGGGAGAGAAATTACCACAGCCTAAGTACAATCAGGGAATATCACATACACTTGAATTTGATCCCATTGGATAGCTATGGTACTCCGCTTTCCTATTATACCAAAATTAGTAACAACATATTCCTATAATTACGTCACAATGACGTCATAACGTGTTGCATGTCCCCAAAACTGCCACTCCAAGGACACAGTGTAGAATAAGGGAAAATTCATTTTATCATCAAAAAGTTTTCACATTACAACAAGCGTCCACGCGAGCAGTGACAAACTATAATTAGGATGAAGTCACACACAAGTCTATTCACATAATTTCTCTCCTCCTCAGCCATTACGTGCTCCGTTTTCCCAGTGATAAGGAAGTATTGCGTAAACATACGCACGCCAAAGCCGGTGAAAAGGATCACCAATGTTGCCAAAACCACGATTTGGTAGCCCATGGCGACTTTGCTACTCGGCCCGCGAACTTCAAAGGCCCAAAGCGAATTCCCGAATTTTAGGCTACTTTTCACTTTCCATAGGCGATATTGTAATAAAGTAGGAGATAAATACGATTTGAAAAGTGTTTTAAGCTGTTCTTAACACACAATGATGTTTTGGCTACAAACAAGCATAGAACCAATTAAGCACACAGCCCGTAGGGTCAGTGTGCGGCCGTGTATGACGGGTGACAAATGGCTGATGTCAATCAGGAGCAATACAATAAAAAGAAAGAAAGCGGAGTGAGCACCTAATGGGAAGCGAAATTTCTTTACTTTGTACCTTTGTAGTTATCCAGTATATCTTGCATGATGTTGATGTTTCTATTGTTACGTGGATGTATTGTATATATAATCCCTTACGTACCTAACTCACCCGTACTAGGAAATTTTCCATGTTGATGGAACCTGCCGATGAGATTTCGAGTAGGGCGCCCCCTACCCTGAATTAGTATTTTTGGTACTTAGTCGTTTTTTGAACTAGCATTCAGCGAGGCCGCTCCTCTTAATGTCCACCGGCCACTTCCAGGTGAAGGACCAAGGCAGCGGTCCGCTCTGGACTTAGTTTATTTTTGAAGTCTACATGCCGTGCCGGGCTGGTTGGACTCACCGAAAAGGATCTAGGCGACTTTCCGCTGCAGAAGGAAGCAGTCCGCTCTGTTTTTTCTTTTCTTTTTTAGACTTAGTTCATTTGTGAAATGGCTACGTACGTGAATTTTACCCAACGTTCGCCTTAGTAATCTAGGGGGGATTTTAAGCTGACCAATGAGTGGTCCTCTAATGGACAAAATCTTCGCTGCGTGGCCGCTACGTGACTTTTCACCCAAGAATTTTGTATAATCTAGACAACGATTTACCGCTGACCAAGGAAGCGGTCCGCTTGGAACATAGTTTATTTTTGAAAAGTCTAAATAACCGTGGCCCGGCTAGGTGATGCTTGCACCCAAAAGATCTAGGGGACTTTCCGCTGGACCAATGGAAGCCGTACGCCTGGACTTAGTTTATTTTGCGTCTACATACCGTGGCCCGGCTAGGTGCACTTTCACCAAAAGATCTAGGGCGGACTTTCCGCCTGACCAAGGAAGCGGTCCCACTTGGACTTAGTTTATTTTTGAAAAGTTACATAACACCGTGGGGCGCTGGTTGACTTTTCACCAAAAGATTTAGGGCGACTTTCCGCTGACCAAGGAAGCGGCCGCTCTTGCTAATGGAAAAATCTCGCTGCCGTGGCCCGGTACGTGACTTTTCCACCCAAGAATTTTTGTTAATAATCTAGAACGCTTTACCGCTGACCAGGAAGCGGGGTCCCTGCTCTGGACTTGTTTATTTTTGAAAAGTCTACCATACCGTGGCCCGGCTGGGTGACTTTTCACCAAAAAGACCATCTAGGGGCTACTTTCCCCCGCTGACCGAAGGAGCCTCCGCCTCGGACTTTAGTTTATTTTTGAGTCACATATCCGTGGCCCGGCTAGGGTGATTTTGGTCACCAAAGATATCTAGGGCGACTTTCTCTGACCAAGGAAGCGGTCCACTCTGGACTTAGTTTATTTTTGAAAAGTCTACATAACGTGGGCCGTAGGTGACTTTTCACCAAAAGATCTAGGGCGACTTTTCCCCCGCTGACCAAGGAAGCTGTCCGCTCTTGGCTAATGGAAAACTCTCCCTGCCGTGGCCCGTTTAAGTGAACTTTTCACCCAAGAAGCTTTGTTTGATTGGAATCTAGAAAAGATTTACCCGCTGAACCAAGGAAGGCGGTCCGCATCTGGCTAGTTTTATTTTGAAAAGTTACATTGACCGTGGCCCGGGCTAGTGGTGGTACTTTTCACCAAAAGATCTAGGGCGACTTTCCGCTGAACCAAGGAAGCCGTCCGCTCTGGGGATTAGTTTATTTTTGAGTCTTACATCCCGTGGCCGGCCTAGGTGACTTTTCACCAAAAGATTAGGGCGACTTCCGCGACCAAGGAAAGCGGTACACTCTGGACTAGTTATTTTGAAAGTCTACATACAGGGGCCGGCTAGGTGACTTTTCACCAAAAAGATAGGGCGACTTTCGCTGACCAAGGAAGCGGCTCCGCTCTTGGCTAATGGAAAAATCTCCTGCCGTGGCCCGGTACGTGACTTTTCACCAGATTTGGGTTAATAATCTACAGCGATTTACCGTGACCAAGGAAGCGGTCGCTCTGGACTTGGTTTTTTTCTGAACTCTGGACTTAGTTCATTTTTGAAAAGTCAACATGCGGTGAAACCGCTACGGACTTTTCATACCAAAATATAGGGCGACTTCCTGCTGACAAGGAGGCGTTCGCTCTGGACTGTAGTTTTTTTTTTTCTGAACTCTGGATTAGTCATTTTTGAAATGTCTGAGAGATGCAATACCCCTATAGTATACGGTCTGGTCGCGGCCCCTTTTCTATCCTTAGAGCAAATTCATCGCGATAGCCCAGTTGTACTTAACCTTGCAACTGGACTGTTGCGGTTGCTGTCAGGAAACTAGGCATGATACGCACTCTTTTTAAAACATAGATATGAAACCTAAAACCCCCAATCCTAAATAGGTTTGCGGAAAACGGTAGGTAGCCAACAATTTATTAAAGATTACCGGGTCATTTCTTGGGAATGAATTATTGCTAAGCAAACCGCACGTTTTACCATGGTTTTACGTAATGTTTGGCCTACAATCTTGGACTCGTCCCAACCCCTGACCTCTAACCGGTCAAAACCTCGACCTGACCGGGCAAAGGACCCTGACTTAGCGGGCCACGGCAGCGGCAATGTCACAACCCGCTGAAGAATTTCTAAGTCGGAGAAAAAAAAAGAAGAAAGCGAAAAATATAACTCCCCCCTCAGGCATTTCCCCTCCTCCAAGGGAACGGGGCGTACAAAAAGGTATATGACAAAAAGAAAAGAAAAAACATTACTTACCTTGACTGAGGCTCGACGGAAATCTGGAATCCTAGCGGTCTTGGGTCCGGTCGTCGCCATCCACTGGGCAATCCTACTGAAAATACCTGCAAAAAATGATTTGGCATTTTATAATTTGTAACCTTGAATCCAAGCCGGCCACGGCAGCGCGAAACTTTGGGTGTTTCGGTAACTTTCTCGTGTGCTAGCCCCTGACCGTTACACGGTCGCAAACCCTGACCTTAAACGGGCAATGCCCTTGCATTGGCGGGTAACTAAGGGGCGGAACCCGCACGCCTGTTAAGGCCGCATGCTGTTTTACCTATGTGGGCCTTATTGTGCCTGAATGGGTCCCAAACCACAAACCTTTACCCGTCGCAACCCCTGACCTGGACCAGCTAACTGACCCCCTCACTTGACGGTAACTAGGGCGACCGCACGCCTGTTAAGGAGCGTGCTGTTTTACCGTACTGTGGGCATATTGCATGACTCGGGTCCAATCACTAACTTTTACCCGGTCGCAACCCCCTGACCCCGGCAACTGCCCCCCTCCTTTGACGGTAACTAAGGGCGACCGCAAGCCTTAAGGCGAGTGCTGTTTTACCGTAATGTTGGGGCCATTGCATGAATCGGTCTAAACATAACCTTTACCGGTTAGCAACCCTGGACCTTGACCCGGCTAACTGACCCCTCAATTGACGGTAACTAAGGGGCGGCGCACGCATGTAAGGCGTGTGCAGTTTTACCGTAATGTTCGGCCTACAGGTCTATTAAAGGGGAGATCTATGTTTTCAAATGAAGAAAATGCGTCTACTAGCATAATTGCGATTATAGCCATGATAGGAAAGTGTAAACTTTTCAGCTTTCATTTGCTTTTTGTTTGAGGTAAATAGACATTCCGTTCTCAAATTTTATCACGAATTTAAGCAAGCAAGTCTCACACGTTCGATGCATTTTTGTTATACATGGTATGGTAAAAAGTACTACCCATGTGATTTTTAAGCCCAATTATAATTTTTTAATTCTTATGACAACATATTACCAGCTTTTCAAAATTAATTCATTTTAAAACATTAAATTAATTCATGATGCATCAACCAAGTCGAAATTTTCAGCTCGAAAGCATTTACTTATGTATTTATTTATTATCACCACCCGTGCTTTAAGACATTATTTAAAAAAAGTAAGTTTAACCCCTTAGATCATCCCCTATTTCACCAAAAGGCACTCAAATATGTAAATAATTTATTTTTAAACATTTAATTTAAATGAACAATATTTAAAAAATTAAAAAAAGGCCCCCCCCCCCCAAATTAAGATTTATTTGATAATTTTTATTATTTTCGATTCCTTTTGCCTCAATAGATCAAATGTGATGAAAGTGAAAAATCGGGATTTTGGTGAAACGGGAAACGAACGTAACTCAAAAAACGAAAGGTCGTACACAAATGAAATTGGCACAAAGAATTAGCATCCCAAAGGGCTGTGAAAACATGAAGCCGCGATTTGTGAATTAGGGCTTCAATTTTGAATTATGGCATAACGTTTCCTGATTGGTCAGCTAATGGTGCCATGGCAACCATATAAACATCCGGTTTCCTGGGTTCAAATGTACCAATGCATCTTTCTACCCAAGTTTGGTTGTGTAAGTGCAAGCAGTAAGCAGTTACGTTTGTTCCCATGTTTAAGCCAATCATAGGCCCTGTTCAGTTTCATGGAAAAGATTCAAAATAATTCACATTTTTCCAAAACTTTTCAACATGGGCTACAATATGATATAACAACATGATATGAACCTATTGGTAAAGTCAAGAAAAATTGCGATCAAAAATTGGGTAAAAAAAAAAACGTAGACCCACCCCTTAACCCTTTTTGCTAATTAGAGGAATTGTTGTTTTTAGTTTGTTCTGAAAAAGTAAGTGTATTGGATTTGTGGCAAGGGAAATGTGTTCGTTCTTTTGAATAAGGTTCAACATCTGTTCTCCACAGACATTTATGATTTAAGATTAATTGTGTTGCTGGTAGTATTTCGGATGCACTTCTGTAGTAGCAGTAGCTCCAGCTTGCAAGTCTTGTATTGGTAGCAGTAGTTTGTATTGGGAACTGTTGGTAAACAACGCACACGGGCAGGGGAAACCTATATATCTGGAGAGGATAGGGCCCAGGCCCCATTAAGTTCCGTGCCGGGTACAGGATTCAAATACCGGTCGGATGAAGGCCTCCCATGTGGGGTTTTATTGGCCAGTTCAACAGTAGATGTGGCTGGGACTGTGGTGGTAGCAGCATTAAGCGATTGCGGGTGGACTGAGATGAGGTAGCAGTCAGTAGCTAGCTGAGAGATGTGTGGACCCCTCACTTGACGGAGGAAAACAAGGGGGCGACCGCACGCCGGTTAAGGCGCGTGCTGTTTTACCGTAATGTTGGGCTTACTGCATGAATCGGTCTCATCCCGACATTTAACCGGTGGCAACCCCTGACCTTGACCGGCTAACTGACCCCTCATTTGACTGTAACTAAGGGGCGACAGCGCACGCATGTTAAGGCGCGTGCTGTTTTTCCTTAATGTTGGGCCTATTGCATGGAATCGGTCCCAACCACTAACCTTTACTCGGTCGCAAACCCTGACCTTGACCGGCTATGACCCTCACTTGAGGGTAACTAAGGGGCGACCACACGCCTGTAGGCGCGTGGTGCAGTTTCCTTAATGTTCGTGAGGCCTACATGTCTATTTACTCCCTTTGCTAACTTAGGGGAAGTGTTTTTAATGTGTTCTGACAATGTAATTGTATGCATTTGTGGGCAAGGAAATGTGTTCGTTCTTTTGATGTAGGTTCAAATCTGATTATCCACAGACATTTCTGATAAGATTTATTGGTTGTTGATGGAGTATTTCGGCTGCACTTCTGTGGTGTAGCATAGCAGTAGCCTACAGCGCTGCAAGTATTTGTATGGTAGCAGTAGTTTTGTATTTGGAAACTGTTGGGTTAAACCAACGCACACGGCGCAGGAGAACCTATGTTATCCCGGAGAGGATAGGGCCCAGCCCCTTCAGTTCCTTGCCGGGTACAGGATCCACATACCGGTCGGATGAGGCCTCCCATGTGTGTTTTATGGACAGGTTCCAACAGTAGATGTAGGCTGGAATTGTGTAGTAGAAGCAGTGAAGCGATTGAGGGTGGACTGGAGAGGTAGCAGTAGCTAGCTGAGAGATTGAAGTTCCAAGTCTTCTGTGTTAGTTGCATTGTAGACAGCCGGCGGTCGAAGGGTTAGGCGATCGCTTAAAGTACAAGTGTCGGGTCAAGCCAAATAAAAAAAGACGGTGCTCTCGTAACTCAGCCAAAAACCATCTTGTGTAAACATTTAAGCGATCTTAAATGTAAAAGTCCTTGTTCATTCAGTGGGCACTAATAGCTCGCACAAACACTGTATGCGTCGGACTTAGTCAAGTGTTAGAAATACAGCGTTGCACTGGTGTTTTCGGCACCAACGCTGCGGGCACGTCAAGTCATTGTACGAAGTAGTAAGTCAGAGGAAAGGTGTTCCCATTCGCATTAATGGTACATCTGAAGCCCTGGCTGATAGGCTTGGTCGGCATTCGAAGGTTCGTCAGCCAACCGTAATGCCCATTGTACGGCACCATGCCTGCATCGAGAGATAGGTGGAATGCAGTTATATTTCTCCTGGCAAGTCCGCTGAACAGTAGTCCCAGGCGGACTGGACTATATCCAGGCGAATGCTTTCGGATGTAATTGACACATGTCTTTTTCTTCTGGGTTTCTGCAAGCCATCTCTTTGGGTGCGGTAGTCGGGTTCGCACAAGAAAGATGCTACCAGACCGGAATTCAAAACGCGTTTTACCCATCGCATTGCAATTTATCGGGTTTCTAAAACCCGGATGGGGTGGACCCCAATAATCTTTGGCGTTCGCCAGCGAATTAAGACCATCACCAGATGGTACCAAACCACGCCGGATTTCGGCGGCCGATGTCATATTTCTCACCCTCTTTTCTTTCAACCGGATGTTTGTCCATTCGGCGATCTCCTGGAAGAGAAGAGAGAAAAACTCCGCAAAATGTCCAGGGGAGCGGTCTGTGTCATCGTCAAAAGTCGGTCCACTCGGCAGTGTACCGCGGCACATGTGTCCATCCGAGATAGTCCTTAGAAGGGTCCAGCAGGTCAATCGGTCCTCGATTCGGGTCATTTTCTGCCCGGCCTATGAACTCGGCACCCTTCTGTAGCGGTGGGCTGGCTTTTCGCGGGTCATCAGATAAAATCCTTCTGATCCTAAAGGCTCATCATGTCAGTGGCTAAAGTCGGTACCAGCGTGGGTCCGCGTCAAGCGCAGCGTCATCAACGGGTTGCACCATCTCATCGGGCGCGACTATCCTGGGGATGACAACGCGGATTTGCTCCGATTCTTGGGCAGAATCGCCTGACCCGATGATCTTAATGCAACCGGGCCCTTTCCCCCGGCTCCTTAGCCTTCTTTGGCTTGGCTGGTTGTGGCACAGCAGGTCGGGGAAGAGCGCCGGCTCCGCTGATGAAGTTGATGCGCCGGAGTCTGCTTCGCGCTTTGCTGCCCTAACCGCCTCAGGTCCCCGGGAAACAGTATTTCCGTGTGCGGTCGGCTGTCCTTTGCTGCCGCTACTCTCCCCCATTTCCACCCGCGGCTTCTTCGGCTTATTTTTAGGCTTTTTCATCCCTCTCTTCTTTCCAACCACCGAGGCAAAAGCTGTTTCCTAGGTGGAGGACTCCGAACTTTCCGAAGTTGATATCATGTTGTCCATTGCTATACTGATACAGATCGCTGGCGATCGCTCCTTTTATACCCTAGCATTTCCGCCACGAATCATCACGTGCCGCTTATCACGGGACGGTATCACGTGAAGTTTATCACGTGAGAAAAGGTATGCGAAAAAGAACAAAAATTGACATTTACCTTGAGTGGGACTCTGGAAATCCGGAATCCTAACGGGTTGTTGATAGCCGTATTGTCTTCGGGTCCATCGTCCCTATCCAACTAGCATCTGAATACTTACCTGAAAACTGATTGCATTTTATATTTTATACCTGGAATCAAAGTACCGGTCACGTGTGGAACCCGGTCGGTCTACATATGAAACGGATCTTTCACCGCCAAAATTTCTTCCAAGTGACTACTTCCGGTGAAATTCAGATGCGGCCGGGCATTTCAATAATCGCAATTTTTAAGATTTGACAAATAATCTACATTTGAAAAAGGGAAAAAGGTCCTCTTTCGAAAATTGGCCTAAGTCCACTTTTTTGAAAAAACCGACTAAGAAGTCCAGAGCGGACCACCGCATGTTAGCTTTTTCAAAAATGAACTAAGTCCAGATTCATACAAAACTAAGTCCAGCGCGGACCGCTTCCTTGGTCCCGTCGGTAAATCGCTCTATATTATATTAACCCAATCTTGGGGAAAAGTCACGTTACCGGGCCACGGCAGGGAGATTGTTCCATTAGCGGACCACTTTGTTGGTCAGCTGAAAATCCCCCTAGCTACTAGCGAACGTTGGGTGAAATGTCCCGTAACGTAGCCATTTTCAAAAATGAACTAATCCAGAGCTGAACCGCTTCTTAGTATTTACCTGAAGTGGCCGCTAGACATAAGAGTTGTGGTGTGGCAGAAAGCTTTCGGCCTGTTAGGGCTGGTTGGATGGCCGCAATGAAATCCACTGAAATGGAGGCTTTTGCCCACAAGCTTTGAAAGTGGGTAAAAAGTGGTTTTTAGTGATTTTTAGGGATATACACTATATAACGCATGGTCTCCTTTATTCTGTTGAAGGTTTATATTGATTTAAAATCCGCAACATCGCCACAAAGTGGTTAAGAATTCTTCTTCTCTCTCCGGCGAAGGTCCGAACCCCCACCTGTGCTCAATTTTTGATAAATTATTTGACATCTTTGAATTTTTGTTCAAGGGAAATAGATCGATCCTCAACTTAAACTCAAAAGTTTAAGTTTAAATGCTCCCTAACTTCAATTTTGAGAGCTTTTTATGTTTTCGGCAACTTTTTTTTAATTTTGGGTGACTTTTCGTGCGTCCACCCATGAATTGGGCTGATAATTTTGGCAACCCTGCAATGTGTTTGCATAAGCACGAGGTGATTATGCCTGGACCGGCTGGGTTTTCAACATATTTATGAATATGCATAGGTACCTATGGTGAAAGTGTTCTGAATTGTTTTGAAATTTTGGCTCAATGGTTCAGAAGGGTCGAATGCAACTATCTAAGCAGATACTTTAGTGAATGAAGATTCAGTGCCTAGAAATAGGCCCACCTGCAGGGCCTTGAAGGAAATTACGTCAAAAGTAAAAAAACCCAAAATTTTGAGCTGCAGGTACCTATATGGATTTTTCACAAAAGTATAATATTTTGTGTATCAATAGAAAGATAACAAATGTAATCTACATTCTATAAAGATACTATATCCAAGACAGGCTTCTGTTGGGAGTTATGACTTCACCAAATCGAGTTACGTGCATTTTCCCATACCAAGTTTGTGTGCTGTAGAGCGGGCATTTTCAACATTCCTTTTCTATGGAGGATGTCCGTCACTGCTTGTTATAATGACCGTTTTTGTCTAGCTTTGATAACTCAGAGTGTTTTGTGCTATAATAACGTTTTTGGTCAATACAAATGGCAAAATACCCAAGTTTCCACGCTATATCCTGGCAAACAGAATGTTCTTTTTCAGCTAGGAGCGAGGAAGAGCCGATGGCGTAGGCTCAAGATGGTCTATAAAAACCACAAGGGAGTGTGCTTGCACCTCTCCTGTTCACATATATACCCAACGACCAACTAGGAGTGCAGGAACCTGTCGTTTATTTATGCGAACGATCTTGGATTAGCGCACACAGAATAGATGCCCGACTTCACACAGGTTGTTTAATCGAGACTCTCCAAGCTTTGGATGACTCACTCCTTATATAAAGGAAACCCACCTACGTGCAAACCAATCTAAGACCGGTTGTATGTTTTTCCATCTACGCAACCGGGACGCCAAACGGCAGCTTAAAGTTCCTGGTCTGTAACTCCCCCTGGAGCACTGTGATAACCTTCTACCTAGAAGTTCCTTGGACCGCACTCTTTCTCTCTTATAAGACCCACATCGAGAAGAGAAGAGTAAAGTAAAATTTTCACTCACGGCATAACATCTTGAACAAACTCACTGGCACAAGAGATGGTGTTCCCGCCCACATACCCTAAGATCGACGGCACTCTGCCCTTGCTACTCATGTGCCGAGTATGCCTGCCCTGTTGGGAAAGATCAACCCTTGCCAAGAAGCTTGATCCCGCGTTAAATGCCTCCTGCCATCTTATCACAGGATGCCTCCGCCAACACCACGGAAAACTTGTACAGCCTAGCAGGAATTGCTCCACCAGACATCCGTCGTATTGTAGCGAGCATGCAGAGCGAGCTTCAAGTAATCCAATGTAACACCCTAGTCTGGACATATGCCTGCTGCCAACCGCCTTAAATTCCAGAGATTTCTTAAGGCAAAGTCCAACCTCGTTGGTGAAACAGTCTCTAAGGAGCTCAAGATAGTCGCCTTGTGAAAGAAAACTTGCCATCAACCAAGTAGCATCTTATCGGTCATTGAACCTGGCTGAGCATCTCCCACATTGAGCTGACTCCTCATGTGCTGATGGCATGCCTCAACATATTGAGAACTCAGAACGGGCCGAGGCTAAGTGTTCCTTGCAGAAGTGGGTGCTTATCTTGAAGCCAGATCAAGGATATTCTTTGGTTTGTGGAACAGCACCACAGACACTGGAACACCTCTTGGTTTGCCCAATGCTGGAGCAACAACAATGCACAAACAAGGACCTTGCGGAATTCAGTTAAGCAGCCCTACTTGTTCCCGGCCTCTGGCTGATCATAATTTGAGTACCTCAGTGTTTGGACAAGATAAGAAAAAAAGACCCCTATATCCAGTATTGTTTTTATACTCTCCTCAATTTATGACGGCATGTAGTGACTTCTTAAGGGGAACTGGTTTGGTACTTATTTTGGTACCAATGGAAGAAAAATCTCTAAGCGAATCCTGTGGTAACCAATTTATAGGAGTGTTTGTTCTGTAACTACAATCACAGGGGTAACCACGTGCACCCCTCCCCTTCGGGAGTTTTGTTACAAAATTTGGCTCAGGTTGACGAGGGTTAATTGGGGCGTTGCTGTTCAGTTGGGGTACCCCCATTTCTGTTACACACCTGATTTAGGTAACAAAACATGTTTAATATATCAGTAATATCAGTAATTTTTTTAAATATTTTCATCGGGACTTTCTGTCTTTCGTTTTTGGAATATGATAAGTCCATTGATAAAACCGCTTGAAGATAAATGAAAATGCATCAAGGCTAACTACAGTAACACGGTGTAAATTACGTTTAGGAATAGGAACTATTTTCACTTTACTTCACACTTCAAACTTCATGCAACGGTCAGTGTTTAAATAAGAATTTACTGGGTGGCATTATTTAATTAATTGGCCGAAAAAGTAAGGAAAATAATTTACTGATGGTGTCAACTTTATTTTCCATAATTTTTACAATGGTTACGAATTTATACCTTAAGACTTATCTAAAAATTATTGACAAACTTTTATGTTATGCGTTTCAGTTGGGCCCATTTCTGTCTGTTACACACACACTTTATTTACAGGTAAAAAGCATTTTTAAAAAATAGCATAATATATATTGTTCCTCTGATGCCTGCATAAACCCTGTCCAAGTATATTATTTTTTTTCTGAAGCTTAGGACCCAATCTCAGGGCTGTGGATACCATGTTGGTTCCGAAAAGGAGCTACAAGGCAAACCGACCACCACTTCGGTTGCCCCACTTGGACGTTTGCGAGTTTAGTTACAGCCGTCAACCATGGCGTTCAGCCCTTCACATTGATCGACATGCACCATTGACCCTCGGTGTGTTAGAGCACACGTTTTGGCTCAACGGATAAAGCGCAGGACTCATGACCTAAAGCCCCTGTCAATCGTATTCGCGCCCAGCTCAGTCAACGTGTTTGTGTCCCTGGCAGGATACTTAGATAGAGATAATGATTTGTGGACGATTTATGATGGCCGCTCAATACAATACTCGTGATGCCCGCGGAAGGAGCATCGTAGAGTGAGAATTTCAAAGGAAAAGGGCTTCAATTGGTGTGTAGGACGTCTCTAAGGCTTGTGACATCTATGCTGAATATTCTTACCAACTGGGTATCCAGACGAAACTGTCAAAGCAATGGCCGTCATGTAGATAAACCCAACTTGCTTTGTCCAGACCATATGGATGGGCCCAAAAAGGAGTTCGTAACAACTACTGGAATCCTCCAAGGAGTACGCTTGCTCCCTATCTCTTATAATCGGTTTGATTATATCCTCAGACGAAGTCTGACATCATGAACCGACGGACTAACCATCAAACCCAATTAAGCGTTCTACAGCGTGACAACCGACTGTCCAAGGAAAACAGACGTCTCCACAGCAGCCGTTTTCTGAGGCATGAAATCCCAATGTCCAAATTCGAGCAGATCGTGTCATGATTTCGATTGAAAAAGGCCCGGTTGCGAAAAAAAAATTTAGTGTACTCCATCATGAAATACCCATGGACAGTCTGCAGTTGTGCGAAATACCAGTTTCCGGGTTTGCTCGTCATTGTAAGGATTGGTTCACTAGTGTGCTTATGCCGGGGCCGCGTGCTATCCATGTACGGACGTCCTACATTGCCCGATATTTGGGCTGGGCGGATTGGAACAGTCAGGGGTTTAAACCCTACTCTTTTCGACACTGACTGCGATGTACATGTACAGTTGTGACTCTCTGTACACGGGACCGACGGCTTAATGTCCCCTCCCAAGGACGGGAGGCTTTCATGATCCATTTGCCCAATTCCAAGTGAAACCATGGAGGAGAGCGGTAATTTGTATTTTAATCAATAGGCTGGTTACAGATCAATCCAGAAATGGTAGACCCGAATAAATCCCAGCAAGTGCCACGACCCCACCCGGGATTCGAACCCGGGAATTTTGATGGTAAATTTGCGCCAGAGGCAAGCTCCCTAACCGCTAGGCCACGCTCTCTCTTGTGTAGCAACAAACGAACTTCTTTACAAATTCATATAGACCATATTGAAAAGCTCGCCACTGCTTAATATAATTAACATTGGTTGGGTCAACCTGTATAGCGCTATACCAAAGCAAAGAAACTTCACCTGAGAGTCATAGTATCCACTTACAATTTCATTCCCATGTTGCTCATAATAATTTCATTGACACTTTTTGTGTGCAATAGAATCAAGTCTATATTAGCGAAATGTCAGTGGTTTATCTGACATTGTCTTTAATGCTACTGAAATTGCTGATATGCACAATGCAAATCCAAGCCACCCTTCTTCAAAACATTCCCATCCATTACATCGGTTTCTTTATAACGTTTTCTAGTTTCGTATCGATCGTGTTTTACATTCAATCACATGGACTGTCCCAACCTCGTGTCACGGCGCTCGGATTCCACGGGTGTACATGCACGACCCCGTGAATTAATTGGTTGGAAGAGATCACACGACATGCATTATGCATGGTGCAGGGTGGTGTGAGGTCGTAATTATCACGACGTGCCTCGTTTTTTTGGTGGTTTGAGATTCTTTTGCTGTGTGTAGGCAATGGAGTGCGGTGTCCGTCGGCAAAACCTAGACTCTCCTTTAATAAATTTGTTGAGTTTCCCGGTAAATTGTGTTCGTGGTCCGGGCAGGAGGGGGGGGGGGGGGGGGCGGGGTTAGAGCTGGTAGGACACGGGCTCTGATTCCATTCTTTATGATAAAATAAATCCACAGATATCAAATTACAAAAAAGTGAAAAGATCACTTCACTTTCATTTTGGGTCTTTAAAATTGGTCACCTTTTTAAATGTCATCAAAGTCATCATCTCACCGACCAGAACTATGGATGATCTAGCTTTAACCGGCGATCTATAGTGGTGCACAAGTGACTAAACAACATCCACTTATATGCTGAAGACAAAGTAGGCCTACCTAAATGCCAAGAAGACGGAATATAGACCGTCCACGAGGAAGAATAATCATCACCATTGCACTACACATGGTACCCACCTCAAAGAGGTCAGTACCTGGGGATCTATGTTGCCGACGCAGAAAGAATTCCTGTCACGCAAAGGACAAGCTTGGAATGGCCTGCACCAAACTACACCGCTTTGACATTCTGGTAGCTCCAATTCAACCAAACTGAAGTTCTTTAGAGCCTGTGTAAGAGTATCCCGGGGTTTTTTAGTTGGATCGGAGACCGTGATCATTAAGAAAGAGCTATGTGCATGATAGACTGGATGGCACATACAGGCTTCATGTTGCGAGTACAAAACACCCTGGCTGAACTGATCGAGCACATGACCAAAAGCACACATCTAATGGAAGATATCCCTCCAATCTCATCATCTGTTGCTTAACGCCGAGCTCGATATGCCGTGTGAAAGCAACTATTGTGCGGGCTCCATAGCCGCTCACGAAATGAAAGCTGAAACTAAAGTTGCTTGAAGATCACTGATTTGAGGAGTGCCCTATTCCTTAACGTTGTAGCCGGACTACGCCGGACTATAATTAACTCTACACCGTCGTCGTCCCTCGTGCGATTTATCAATATTTCAGACATCACATGTGAGCGGTTACCAAGTCCAAACAATGTTCGCCACCCCTTTAACTACATTGACGTGATTGCTCAAGACAATCACGGCAGTAAATCCTCTGACATTCCCAACTTAAAGAACATGAGGAGATTTCCAGGAAGAGAAGCGCCCAATTTTGTCTCGATCCCCGGTTTTTTACCATATTTGGAATACTTTACCATTGTATTAGCTAACACCTGAAGGCATAGCCGATACGCATGTCTTTGTCATCATCATCGTCGACTGCGCAACAGGCGATCGCAAGTTTCCTCCAGTCCACGTCTGTTTTGGGCCAAGTGGGAGATAGCCTTTGGTTGCAACATGTTGTTTGTATCCCCCAAGAGCTTTTGGATGTAAGGGAGATATGATGTTCTCTGTCGTCCCTGGCTTCCTCTTGCCATTCGGTGTGTGGTAGAAAGAATATAACCTACTAAGCTCCCCCTCTGGCATCCTTAGAATATTACCAAGAAAAGTAAGCTGTTTCAGTCTTACTCGGTTTATAAGAGGCTCCGTACCTGTAGAATAGATTTTGGCATTTGGGAGACGATCAATGCGCTTGACGTTCAGCATGATTCTGTAGCAACATGTCGCAAAAGAATTGACCTTACTCTCCAAATTTGTTTGTCAGCCCCCAAGTTTCGCAGCCAACAAAAATATTGTCACGCATGTTGTGTTGACGATGCGTACTGTTCTTTCGATTGTATATTTTTGACTTCTCCATAGCGCTCCAACTTCCCAAATGCTGCCCAGGCAAGGTCTTTTCGTCCTGTTAAGGTCGTTAGAACTGGAAGCCATCTACGACCAAGATATTTGAGGTCGGAGACATGGTTGATGCACTCGGCCATAAACTTAAGCAGTGGAAGTGGGTTGCAGTTGGTAGCCATGTACTCTGTCTTTTGCACACTGATGATAAGGCCCCAGTTCTCAGCGACTGTTCTTGATAACTGTGCCTTAGCTCTAGGGATTGAAGCTATTAGCGATTGTGCCATGGACCTTTGAAAGAAGACTATAGTTTGCCTCTCCTGCAGATTGTAGTTCAATAGTTATGCTTAAAAGTTTCAAGGTCACAATTGGGGTTAAATATCAGTATTATTCTGTTCGTTGTAATCTATCATCTGATAGTCGCTGCCTAATTGCAAGGCAAATTGACTAGGCCAACAGTCTAGGGACGTCACATCATCAGTCGAGTGCGCCGAGCAGGCGATCGAAAGTTTCCTCCAGTCACTTCAGTTTTGGGCCAAGTTGGAGATAGGCATTTGGTTGCCAACATGTTGTTTGTGTTCCCCCAAGAGCTTTTGGATGTAGGAGAGATATGATTTTCTCTGTCGGCCTGCTTCCTCATTGCCATGTGGTCAGGCGCCTGAAACAGACCTGAGCCTCCGGGGGGGGTGGGGGGGGGCAAGACTCAAGAAGTGCCCCAATTTTTTCCGGACTCGCTACGCTCGCGGGTTTGACCCATATTTTTTTTCCAGTTGGTTAGAAATTTCTGAAAAACGGGGGGGGGGGGGGGGGGGGTGAGCGGGAAAAATTCAATAGTACTTACCAAGAGTAGAGTATTATAGTGCGACCTTCAAGTTTTCCATCCCCTTTTCTTCTCTCTGTATCTTTACATTACTTTTACCCTTCACATACCCCTCTTTCGGCCCGGTTCCTTCCCTTCCCTCTGTTCCCTTCTCTTCCTTTTTTTTATCTCTGTTACCTTCTCCTCCCATTTTCTTCTCTCGTTCACTGATCATTAAATCTTTCAGTGATCACTATCGTCCCCTTCTGTTCACGTAGTCACGTCCCAGTTTACCACTTGTCTCCGTCCCCATTTTAGTTGTCCGAGAGGGCAGGTCTGCCCCTGCCCCCCCCCACCGCTGGGTACGGCCATGCATTGTCTTGGGTGTTAGAAAGCATATACCTACTAGACTCTCACCTCTGCATCCTTAGAATATGGACCAGGGAAAAGTAGTATGTTCAGTCTTACTCGGTTTTAAGAGGCTCCGTACCGGTAGCAGCATAGATTTTGGCATTTGGGACACGATCAATGCGCTTGGGACGTTCAAGGAATGCTTCGTAGTCAACAATGTTGCGAAAGAAAAGAATAACATAATCTCCAAATTGTTTGTCAGACCCAAGTCTTCGCAGCCATACAAAAATACGTCACGCATGGTTGTGTTGAAGAGGCATACTTTCATTTTGACTTGGTGTTATACTTTGACTTCTCCATATGCGCTCCAACTTCAAAAATGCTACCCAGGCAAGGGCTTTTTCGTCTGTTAAGGTCTTTAGAAATGGAAGCCATCATACAACCCAGATATTTGAAGTCGGAGGACATGGTTGAGGCAATCGCCATAAAAACTGTAAGCAGTGGAAGGTAAGGGGTTGCAGGTGGTAGTCATGTACTCTGTCTTTTGCACACTGATGATAAGTCCCAATTCTTTCAGATGAAGATGCTGTTCTTGATTTCCTGTGCCTGAGCTCTGGGATTGAAGACTCCCAGTAGGGCGATATCGTACGCGAAATCTAGGGTAGTTTAAAGACTTTGGCGGGTACCTCTGGACTGACGGGATGTGTCCAATCCGGAATCTGTATCTTTAGTTGCCTTTTGCAGCAAGTAGTCTATCAGCACAGTGGAAAATAAAGGGAAGCATTAATACATCTCCCTTGCAGTACCCCTGTTGAAACGAGGAAGGCTCCGGATATTTCACTACCCATAACAGCGCTTTGGAATTGCTGTAGAGAAACGCCTATGGCTTTTACCAACCTGTCGGGGATACCATAGTGCCGGAGAACCGAGAAGAGAAGAAACAGACCTCCTGTTGTCGGTTCAAAGGCTTTCTTAAAATCGATGAAGGGTATGAAGGTGATGGTGAGGGGAGTGGATAACTCTGAAAAGCCTCCATGATTCTCTTGGATGTGAACCTGCGTGCACAGTTATACCTGGCGAAGAAAAACCAGCTGGTTGGATCTTGAGTATAGGCATCAACATGCTCTCGTTTTTGTTAACAGGATTTTGTTGTAGACTTTTGCTGCCCCTGACATCAAGGTTAATTCCTCAGTAATTATTCATGCAGCTGAGGTTTCCTTTCTTAGGCAAAGGAAACAATGATGTTAGTGATCCACTGTTCGGGGGGTTTAAGAGTGGTGAAAACTTCAACGCACAAATGTGATGACCTGCAGCCATTACCTCCCCACCACTTTGGAGTGCTTCTGATGTTATGCACGGTCCACCTCCAGCTGCCATGTTGTTTTTCATTCTTTGATTGCCTTTCGGTTTCTTCGATCGAGGGATGGTGGGTCTTGGCCTATAGGAAGGTCCTGATCAGCAGGGGAAGGTAGTGCAAGATGTTGGTGGGACCATTAGGTTGCTTGAGTCGAGAGCTAAAGTATTGCCGCCATCTCCATCAAGAAGTTCTTTTTTCACTGTGGGGCTGTACCATTCCTTTTCTTGACTTTGGTGGAAGATCTTCTATCCGGACCAGAGATTTCGTGCTAATTTTCCACGTGTATTACATTTCACCTTCTCATCTGCAACTTCAAGTCATTCCATCTGTTTGTGAGTTTGGCCAGTTCATCAGATTTATACGATTCATTCAGCCTTGCTTGAGATTCCGCCATGGCATTCCTTGAATGGGTTGGGTTCTTATTAATGAGGAATTTCTTCTTGGCCTTGTCTCGCTCATGTCTCAGCGTAGGTTTTCTCTGACACCCAGCTAGGCAGTCACAGGGTTGGCTTGGAGACGGAGCTGAGTATTCTGTGATCAGAATCAAGCTCACAGTGTTGTAGGCTCTGCAGTTACGGAGAGAATTCACTCATTTGCCATTGACTATGATGTGGTCCAGCCGGGGATTGGAACCATTGGGTGCCATCCAGGTCCCTGACGGCTTTTGCTTGTTTGGGGGAATCTTGCCTGAGCTGGCCTTAGCTGGTATATTGACGAGTGAAACAAGCCTCTCACCATTGGTGTTAGTTTCCTAATGGTAAACAGTGAGGACCAACAACTACTGGGTTAGACAGGTGGCTCTCCTTGCCAATTCTGGCATTGAAGTCCAGATTAGAGTAGTGGAATTTCATGTCTATTACAGTCCAAGGTGTTCTTTGAGAGGTCATACAAAGGTGTCCGTGTCTGTGTCACTAGCTGACTCTGTTGGAGCTAGACGTTGTCTGTGAGCCGTGGATCACCATGGAAAGTTAGCTGTTAGGATCCGCTTGGCTGACTGGATTGTTACACTCACAGGCATTGTGGACATGCTTGGGTCGAACTAATAATGATTGGGACCGTAACTAATCATAACTCTGTAATTCTTATATAGAAACTGTCGAAAACAAATAAATTATAACCCAATGATTAATTTAAAGTGACCAAATGAACAATTAAATCACTTTCGATAGAATCGGCCATTCTGTAATATTTTCCCAGGATGACCATGAACTGTTAATATCCTTATTGTTGTACTGAACTACAGCGTGAGTCAAAAAAAAAGTATTACACTTCCTTAATAAGTTTGTGATATCCATGTGATTAATATTTTCATGAATGGTTTTGTAAATTATGAATAGAATACATCCTCCTGCATCTTTTTGATACCAAAATTTATGGGGTTATGGTGCGGATGACGGCACAGGGGACAATTACTGAAACCTTGTCCAATTGTGATTGCGCCAAGTAAGCCATAGGTAGTAAAAGAGATGAAACATCATATGATTCGAACAGTGACTTTAATTGGTACATTGGCGCAATTCACAATGGACATGGTTTCAGTAATGGTACCATGTGCAGTCACCCATGCAAAACCCCATAAATTTGGTATCAAAAGATGCATGAAGAGGTACTCTAATCCAAGTGTTTTACAACCAATCATGAAAATATTAGTACATGGAAATCAAGCTGATCAAGGAAGTGTATACTTTTTTGACTCACACGGTTAATAGATCAAACATGGGCAACTATGCCCTTTTTAAACCTTAGGAGTATACAAAATAAATTATTCTTGAAGAATTCTACATGTTGCCAAATAGGTGATTTTGATCAACTTTTGATATATCATTTGTGGACCAATTTCAACAATATGTTAGCACCAAAAGTGTTTCTTTTTTGTTTTGGGGTTAAATAATAATTATCTTGGACTATAGCTCAAACCACACCTTACTCTGTCGTCTTCTTGATTGTTCTCGAATTCGTCAACTATTCAAAGATTCAAATCTGTTGTTTTGTACCGGTTGGTTTGGTCGGCCGCCATCTGTGCCAATGGCACTTGAACCCAGCTTGCAATGTCTGTTTCCAGTTTACAGAGAAATAAGTAGTGACTTTTGGAACGCATCACGGTAATAAACAGGTATGTGGTGTGGGCACTCCGCATGCGGGCGCACCAATTTGCATTTGCCATAATACGAGCAGTTATCGGGAAATGAGTTAAACAAGGAATCGATACAGTAAAAAGACCCGGATTGAATCATAGTGGTTAAAATAATTGGATCGCGGGGAGATTTAAATGGATCGAATACATGAAGTACTTGGATTTACTGGTTGTATTACAAAAGAATAGGCGGTAGAATTCTGAAAAAAAATAGATAGATATGTTTTTAAATTTTTTGTATGAAAACATTACAAAATATCCACTTATAAAAAATCATGTGAAAAAAGTTACTGAGGGGTTATGCGTTGTCCTGCAAGATGGGACCACGCGCGTGATTTAATTCAGGGAATGTAAACGCGCGTGTTTATTTGGGATGTGAGAACTGAGCAGTTACTTGAATCATTTATTATTTCATGTGCCATTATAAGAATACTGCAAGTCACTCCGGTATACTGCACTGCAGTATCAACCATTTCCTAAAGATCCATTCATACTCAGTGAAAATTGAGGGAAAACCTTTCAGACTTCAACTTCAGTAGCAGCAGCGCAATGCAATTTCAACGGTTTCTGCTGCATTAAGTCAGACTTTGTTTTCCGCAGTTTCACGGCACTTGCAGTGCAGTCCCTGAGTGCAGTGAAGATGAATGACCTTTTAAATTGCTTCACCCAGTTTACGGACTTTGTTTTCTTTAACAACTTAAGACATAAGGTCTTTATGTACTGACGTTGTGCAGTTGACCACACTGAAAAACACGTTTCGTTTGATTTTTTTACTCAACTTAGTACACCAACACGGACCACAAAACAGGGAGGAAAAAATAAACCCGCGGTTGTGCTGCCCAAACCGATTTTTATGATGCGCAGCAATTTCTCCGCCAAAAATGAAAAACCACTATTCCGGAGGGGGGGGGGGAGGACATGCAACTAAACAGCAACAGCAAAATCAAAACCGGGTGCTAGTTTGGTTCAAAGACTTAACGGTAGGAAGGCGTTTACGCATATCGAAGGTTACACACAGACTGATAAAGACTAGGCCTGGTCACGAATATTTAAATCTAATTGGACGATTATTGGAAAAATTACACTATTTTGCGCGGGGTTAATCCACTTAACCCCGACCGATTTTGAAGACAATATTTTTTTCTTCATTTATCATGATATTATAAGATCTATTGAACAAAGGTTTAAGAGATGATTTTTTAATGTCATGGGACCGAGACTGCCATATTAATTGCACGTAGCAGTTCCACCAAATTACCGTTTGGCAATCCCAAATGCCCAAATCGAGCAGATAGTGTCCTACCCCTGCACTTCGAAGGACTTCTGGCATAAAAATGGGCTAATTAAAGAAGGACATAGATAAAATGACATTGCTGAAATAAAAAAAAATCAAAAAGTTACTCCATACAACTAAGGGCCAAAACAAAAAAAAAAGTTTGAATAGCGCCACCAAATGCTTATATATGCTAATTAGTATAAAAACGCCATGGCCGATTCAATTTTTTTTCCACCAAAATATGCGCAGCGGATATGTAGGCAAATACATAAATTCCTGGGCAAAAATAATCAAGCGTTAAAACATGAACCCCTACTTATGCACCTAAGCTGTTAATCAATCTGAATAAAAAAATTCCATCGCAATTAATTCTTGTATATGAAATATCAATATTATCTATTATCCGCGAGCTCGTACAGCCGGGATTATAGTTGTGTTGTTTCTTGGACTTGACTCTGGCTAGTATCATTCCTGTTAGTTCCTGTGTTGGAGGTAAGCGAATATTATAGTCAGAGACTATTTACCACCACACTAGATACACCCACACACACCATACCACATACATACACACACCGCGCGCGCGCGCGCACACACACACACGTTCACACACTGTACATGGTCAAAGATAATTTAAAGGCAGTTTTAATAAAGGAGTTTTAATACTATGGGCCATACGATTCGCAGGCGAATGGATCGTAGGATCCAAAAGAAGTGACGTAGGATGTTAACGTAGTATCCATGTTGATTAAAACGAATATTGTTGACTTCTTCAGTGTGCATCAATAGTAGGCTGGGGTTGCCTGTTCAATCCGGTTCCGGTGCACATGCTTAATATGGTAGATCAATGTGCAAATAATTCAACAATTCAAGTTTTTCAATTCGACAACCAAAGTTTCAATGAAAATGGAAAAACTTCAGAAAGCTTAGTTTTTCGCTGAAACACTTGTTTTCGTATTTTGCAATTTGAAAATAATCTACGATTGGAAACAAGCGGTTTCATCTTCTTGCCAAGTTTTTACCGAAAGGCCCAAGCCAAACAAACAAAACAAACAAACGATGTCTACAAAATATGTTCAACAAGAAGCTAAACATTGTTTAATTTCAGATCGAAAAAAGAAAAATACCTAGAACTAGGATTGGAGAATGAGGGACGTTGGACACAGGACGACCATTTTATACAAACTGGGCCACACAATGTTCAAGCATACAGGGGGCCGTAATGTGAAAATGAGAATACGATGTTCAAAATACATCAGGCACCTAGCCATATAAACAAGCAGCTGGCCATAACGTGCAAATACGGCCACACTCGATCCAGCCGTCAGATGGGTCGCATACAACTGACGCCAAACAAATGGCACAGGAACCTCAAGTGGGTACGCAATTTTCCAAGGTTAAAGGGGGGGGGGTCCACCGACTAGTTTACCAGTAACATGCAAATGGATCCGCCGCATCTCCCACCCAATTCATGGTGCAACAAAACCATGCGTGCACGAGGCAGGAATGTAATATGGGAATGGAACCTGAAACAACCTACATTAACAGCTGGAAAATACAGGTGAAAGCACTACCATGCCTGGGGAGATGCCCAAACCGAGATAATTTATAGACGCTGACCAGGAGGAACAGGGACGTCAGGACAAGAGGAATATTGATAGGAGAGTATAGAAAAATGATCCAAAACCCCAGGAAGTAGGTTTAGGAAATCACGAATTACATGGAAGCGATCCAACAGTTTGGGCTATTAGGACAGATAATATAATACATGCTGCCTTAATGGAACATTCAAGGATTTGAGGGAAGGGCGCCCTCATTTTTACCAATGTGAACTTTGTACTATCAGCCCGCTATGCAATAAAGCCACTTGATTGAAATGACGTATATTAATTAGGAAACTAGAACGGTTTTAATTATCTGGATGTCGAACAATTTAATTAAACCCACAGTGTCTTATAGGGAACTGAAATGTACATTACAAAATTAAAAAAAAAAAAACGGGGCGTCAGAATCAACATAGGTTTGTCTTGTGTTCTTCTGGTAGAACTAAAAGGTTACAAACAGAAGGGGTTATGATTACCCCTGAATCTCTGAATGTGACATAAATCCTGCGAGATTGCCTGACAGGAACATAAAACAAGCGGAGTCAAAGGCCATGAAGGCGTCATTTAAAAAGTCAATTTGTGTATACACCAAATGAGTCCTGAACCACTGATTCCTTTGACAAAGTAATCGGTCAATGTGTACAGGCAGGCAGGCAGGATATGATCTTGTTTGCAAAGCAGTGAGGATAATATACATAGCTTTCAAGAGGATTAAGAGCTAGATTATAGCGTAAAAACGGTAATGTTACACATGATATTTTAATTTTGACATTGACCTACAAAGCGGTTTTATTAAGTCAGATGAAGTGTATTAAGGTCCTTTCGTGCAAGATTTATCAAAATTGGGAAAAATGCAAAACCTTTCAACCAAGTACCTCAAAATTGAACTTGTTTAGAGGAATAAAATTCCATCATGGTTCAAGAGCAACATTTGAAGCAAATAAATTCAACATTTTTCCCAATATGGCATTTCAAAATATTCAATTTTTGACAACTGAGCGGGAATTATTAGTGGTAGGATGATTTTGAACTTTTACTTTTGTAGTTTAGTGGTTGAATTAAACGGCATCCAGGCAAATCCACAAAATTGTACTGAAATCTATTTCAAAATTAAGGAAAAACTTTTAAAAGAATCTATCAATTCAGTCCTTCGCATTTCAGTACAATATTTTTCAGAAAGTAAATTATCGAAATAAACTTTAATCGTAAAAGCATCAGTTTTCAGTTTGTAAAACCCTTCAGAATGTGTTCATTATAACAATATAATTAATATACGGATGGTACTACAAAATGGCGCTATTTTTGCGACGGATGAAACAAAATTGCGGACGGGCGGATTTTTCACGTCAAATACGCCACACAAAAATCTTCTTCCAATTAGTACCACGGGATATTTAATTGCAAGTGATGTAATAAAAGGTAATTTTGATGAAAATATTGTTCAACTAGAATTTCGCGTTCTCGGCTTTCGCGCTCGCTATTTCAAAGAATATCAACTGTGAGCCGCCCTCAGTCTTTCTTACAAACTTGACTACATTGACATTTGGCCTCGGCACGTGACCTTTGACCTCATCAACAAATGAAGGGTCCCACGTTGCACCTCAAGTTTGGTCCAATTGAACTTCCTCTTTTACAATTGAGGTCAATTTTAAAAAAAAATAACATTTAAATGAACATTACACAAAACATACACACGCTCAAAACGGATTGCTATTATAAGTGGTCTGCCAGCTCTGCTGGCGGCCAACAAAAAAATTGCAGCATATGACATTTGTGGGAAAAAAAATCCGTCCGTCGCAGTTCGTCCTTCACAAAATGATGCCAAAGACGGATGTTAAAAAACCAAACAAAAAAAAAATAAGATAAAAAGTTTGCATGGATATTATAATTTGCATTCTTCATTACCTGCATAAATAACTTGTTGATAATTACATTGGAACTCCAAACACAACAAACCGCAGTAAAATTGTCGTCCGTCGGTGTTCCGTCGTTGTATTGTATCGCGTTAAGTTTTAAAGATATTTCCAAGTTGCCGAAATAATTTTCTCCAAATATTTCTATCTCTTTTTACAGTAGAGACCTAATGTATACTAAGAATAGAATCAAACATCCCATATAACAATACTGAAACAATTGTCCAGTGTTTTGCCACAAACCTTTGCTATTTCCGTCCGTCGCAATCCAAATTGTTTTGTAATAGCAACTGACTTGGCTTGACGACTTGATGTGCTTTAAATTAAAGTTTGTAAGTTACGTATTCAAATTATTTAATTTATATGCCTGAGTTCAACAGGGGAATTAATACTTAAAAACGAAGTCAAATTCCGTCCGTTTGAACTTGTTTTGAAGGACGTACACCGACGACGACGCTGACACCGACAACATAATTTAAGAAGGACCTTTTTTTCTGGGCCAAAGGTGTCATCATATTCCCGTATATTTACGTTCCCTTGTTTAACCTACTTGTTAATGTAGGAATGCGAACTTGAAAATCTTTTAACTTCTAAAAACGTGTAAATACGTCGTAACGTCATTAAAAATGCAAATTCTTTATTTCCCTTTTATTTTTAATAAATATGTAAAAAATACTACTTCGATACCCAATTTTTGTATTATAATTGTTTAATTAAAAAAAGTAGTACCTATATTTGCCATCATCAGATCTCTGAAAATTATGTAGTCTGTAGTGGATACGGTATGATGTATTTGAATCAACTAAGGTACATGTAAGTAACATTTACAATATGATTAAGTATTGGAGACATTAGAATAGGCTACATTACAATAGAAACAAAGTGTAGTGTTTTCAAATTTTCGTTATTTTTCACGTTTTCCCGCCTTTTATTGCTTTTCTCAAAAGTATTTGGGCTGAGATTATAACTTTTTACAATATTATGGTAAAACGTAAAGGCCAATGTTTGTTGATGTATGGACCGGAAACCAACGCACATGCAAAAAATCGCAAGGCCCGACCGAGGGTTACCTGGGACCAAAGTGGTGCGAAGCGAAGAAAGACCACGCGCTAAACTCGGAAACCCTTAAATTATGTGAGAGATTCTAGTCACCAGACATACCTTGGCGCAAACCAACGTTGCAACCGCAACCTGCGGTCTTCAACTGGGTTGTGAAGAAATTGAATCTTGATCAATAACCGGTGTTGTTATCGGAGATGATGACGTCATTCGGCGAGGAATATCTTTCACGATCCTGTCCAGCAGTGTGATAAGTTGACCCTAAGTTCCGCCGTGACGGTTTAATGATGGTTCCACCGCTCTCCCCCAGATGGCTTCTTTCACATCCCATTCAAACCAGCGTGTGTCTCTGTCAAGTATCTTAATGTCCTGGATGTTAAAGGCGTGTCCACTAGCATGAAGGTGAGAGTAGACGGCAGAATCGTTACCACTTGAACTAGCCCTACGATGTTGTGACATGCGTTTTTCAAGTGGCTGGGCGGTTTCACCAATGTACTCTTCTTAACAAGAGTGATCAAGATCCAATTTTTTCACAACCCAGTTGAAGACCGCAGATCGCGGTCGCAACGTTGGTTTGCGCTCAAAGGTATGTCTGTTTGATTAATTTGTTTATCTTGCCAATCCTAGATGAATGAGAGTTTACATAGTACCTGTATCATATTTACTAATATGATTAAGTAATTGGAGACATTAGAATAGGTACATTACAATATGAAACAAAGTGTAGTGTTTCAAATTTCGTATTTTTTCACGTTTTCCGCCGTTTATTGTTTTTCTCAAAATTATTTGACTGAGATATAACTTTTTTACAATGTGGTAACGTAAATGCAACGTTTGTTTGATATCATAGTGACAACGTTAAATTATGTGAGGAGGAGGGGGTGTTAGTATTTAACGACGCGTCAACACTATCGTATGTCGTATCATTCAGCTGCCAGGTATATTTTTAACAGTGCATAAGCCTGTTATTTAAATATCGCTAACATCTGCCACCATGATTGAAATAATAATTTCTTGTATTTTTAGGACATTATTATTACATAAAAAATCAAACACAATAACAGACGAGGTCATGCAAAATTTCGACCGTAATCCACGCCACGTAAAAGCTATATTGAGTTTCTTGGATAGGTGAAGTAATCAACCTCTCAGACTGAATGGAATCGTCGGAAACCGAATAATGAAGTGACGCGAAGAAAAGGCCAGGCTATACCAGAGGTGATGTTATACATGAAAAACCTTCATGTTCACTAAGGCAGCTTGTTTAAATACAAAATGGCTTCTAATATAAATTATTTGTACGTTAAACTATTTTATTATCATTTCATTTAAAAAGCAATAGCTCCAACCAGACTACCTGATATAAAAGCTAAAAAATTATAAACCTAGAGAGTTCGAATGTGTTGTTATTATGCTTAGATACAATGTGACATTACGTATGAATAAAACCGAACGCCCCAGTTCTAGATTGAAATCAGTTGCGCAGCTTCAAATCCACGCTAGACACTTGGTTTGGGGTTTGTGTTATCTATATTTTTTCCCCCAAACCGACCCAAATCTTTATTTCAATCAACTAGCTTAAAATATAATTTTATATCGTTTAGTTGCAAAGATGGCATTTTCTGAAATTTCAATTTAATTTTTGTACGTTGCTATGGCAAAAAGTTGACGCTCGTACCAACCATTAGTTTCGTAATAAGTAAAAAGGCGTAATAAATGAAGAAGTGGTTTAAAATATTTAATATACATATACACAAACAGCTCCACACCTTGGTTCCTAGTTCTTAGCTGCGGTATGTATGCAATAAGTGTCTCATAATAGCATGAGTAGAGTGCACTATATTAAATTGTATTCTGGCTCACCCCGTATGCAATTTGCTTGCTCATCCAGTGTTTTCACATTGTTGACCACCTTTCGTTTTTGGTGATCAACCTTATGTAATTTTTTCAATGCTGAATCTTGTCATATTTCTAGTTGGGTTAACACTTAATAAACAGAGGGCCCAAACGTTGTGTTAAATACTGACTATTACACTTTCGTGTACTGTACATCAACCTTTGAAGGCCTATTTGATTCTTACAATATATGTCCTAACGTCCCTTAATCGCTTCAAAATCCACCTGACAAAAAAAAAAAAAAAAAAAACCCGAAGTCGGACCCCGGCCGTGGGTTAGTTAAATTGCTCCTATAGATCTGACAACAAAAATACCAATCACTTTTTGCGGTGATTGTCAGATTTTCCTCTAGGAACTTTAGGGGTATGAGAAAATTTGATTCATTTAGTATGTCAAAAACGATGTTTTGATCATCTTATGCATGCGAAAGGCAAGACAATGACCAGTACATTACGGTTTGCGTATGCGTGACAGTAGGATCGATTGAGCGATTTGAAATATGTCGTTACATTTTTGAGCTGCGAAGCAAGCTCCTACAAATCGCCCGGAAACTCTGTTAATGTGTTCGTTCGTCCGTTCGTTACGGTAACATTAAAATGATGTATCCATTGAAGCTCAGTTTACAGCTGTCCCGGTAATTTATTTCCAATCGGCACGAACACGCTTATTTTCGCTGATTACCAATACAAACGAAACTAGCGAGTTGGTGGACGCTGTTTCGGACCTACCAAGGTCAAAGTCCCCAATTAATACCCGCGGTATTAGTAAAAAATATTAGAACTATGCAATATTACTGTGATATGTGATAAAAGCCCCGGATGAAAACATCACACTCGTCGTATCATTTTATACCCGCCATTAGTGGAAAATTGATTCTATTTTATCTTAGCAACGGTAAACTTTCTGAACAAAACACATACCTGACGATGTTCTTGGATGTGTAAGGATCATTTTATAACCGAGGACCCCCAAACGAAATCGTCGACAAAGTGCCTTTTTCATGCTGTTATGTTTACGTAATGCTGGACTAATGTCAGTCACTTCGACGGATTGCAAACTCGACCGATATCAACTCGACGGTCATCCAACTCGACGGACAACCAAGTCGACCGCCATACTAGCTCGACCGATAACCAACTCGACCGTCAAATGCCAACTCGACCGTCGCGTGAAGTACCAACTCGACCGATCGCGTGCCAACTCGACCGTTGTAATGTATTTAATCATGATTAAAGATATGCAGTTTTTTGAATTAAGAATTAGTCGATCGTATATAAATGTCATCTTTAGGCCTATAAAATCTCGAATTTAAAAGGGACAGAGAAGATTTTAAGGATGCAGTGTTTTTTTTCTAAATTTGTTGGTGTTTTGGTCAGCTTAAAGTGACAGGAGGATATTTTATTAGGATACGAATTTCTCTCAAAATGCACAGGATCGATTGTAGACTTTTTTTTTTTTTTTTTTTTGACCTACCAAGGTCAAAGTCCTAATTAATACCCGCGGTATTAGTAAAAAATATTAGAACTATGCAATATTACTGTGATATGTGATAAAAGCCCCGGATGAAAACATCACATCGTCGTATCATTTTATTAACCCGCCATTATGGAAAATTGATTGATTCTATTTGATCTAGCAACGGAAACTTTCTGAACAAAACAACACATACCGACGATGTTTTGGATGTTGTAGGGATCATTTTATAACCGAGGACCCCCAAACGAAATCGTCGGAAAAAGTGCAGTTTCATGCTGTTATGTTTAAGTAATGCTGGACACTCGGTGACAGTCACTTTTCGACGGATGGCCAAACTCGACCGATGTCAACTCGACGGTCATCCACCTCGACGGACAACCAAGTCGACCGCCATACCAGCTCGACCGATAACCAACGTCGACCGTCAATGCCAATCGACGTCGCGTGAAGTACAACTCGACGATCGCGTGCCACCTCGACCGCTTGTGAATGAATGTATTTTTTAATACATGCTTAAAGATATGCAGTTTTTTTTTAATTAAGAATTCGTTCGATCATATATAAATGTCATCTCGGCCTATAAAACTCGAATTTAAAGGACAGAGAAGATTTGAAGGATGCCAGTGTTTTTTTTCTCATTTTGTTTGGGTTTTGGTCAGTTCTAAAGTGACAGGAGGATATTTATTAGGATCGAATTTCTCTCAAAAGCACAGGATCGTGGTAGACACCTTACCAAGAACGTCATTCGAAGTTTTATTGGACAACAAGTACAAAGAAACAGCAAACCTTGTTAGAACTTTGGCGGACTATCGTTAATTGTGTCCAACCATAGAACACCGTGATTTGACTTCTGTAGTGCACGACAGAAGTACTAAATCGTCGAGAATTACATAAAGACGGCGGGTTCGGCTTATTCACTTAAGGTGTTGATCTAAACATGGAAAGCATTCCAAGTAAGCAAAAAACGGGTTTGAAACAATGGGGGCTCTTTCGGAAATCTCCTCATGTCTTTTTAAAAAAAGCCGATATAGATTTCGATTATGATATTTTAGATTTGACATTTTTAATTTACTACACGTGTAGTAATATCAATAGTAATCTAAAGTTTTAATTCCCAAGTTCAGATGAATGTAATGCTGGTTCACGGGATAGGTGTTCAATATCATGGATAGTAGGGGCCTCTATCGAATGCAATGAGAGACGGGGTAATAAGATAGAAACCAGCGATTGGAAAGCCACTACAATACAGAGTAGAAGTTTCGCCGCCTCGTTGAAGTTTGGACCCTGGTATGTATAGAGATTAGTGAGAGCAACTATGCAATATGATAGTTGAAGTTGTTAGTTGAAATAACGCCAGAAAGAGCAATTGGAGAGCATACACATAGATTCGGGGGGCACAGCTATTATCCCTGCGGGAAACCTGAAGCCGTCGATTTGTCATTGTTCCGAACATTTGCATGTAGGTGCAATCGATCACGATCAAAAGCACTGATAAACACGATACTGAATTATTCTGGTGGACTGGTTCTGGCCTATTCATGTTTCGACCAAAGAGGACAATGATACAGAGATTGCTAAGTTGCTAATGAAAGAAGTACATCCGTACCTGAGATTAATATTTATGGTGTATTCATTTAGTCCGTACATGGTTTTTAAAAGCTGTTTATTCCACAACAGACGCCCTTCACTCACGGATACTTGACGAGATGAACTATTCAGAGTTTTAGATATAGATTTAGATTTCCTATAACAGTTTGATTAAGGCTGCATGACTAGAGATTGTACTATATTATTTTTGTGAGGTGATAAAATAACTTATTCATCAGACTAAAGATAGTCACCTAAAACGTATTCCAAAGTTAGAGATGAATCGGATCCGGAATAAAAAAATGCGTTCGAGTGGCATTAGAAGGTTAGAGGTCGAGTTGGTATCCGTTTAGCTTGTAGACTCGCAAAAAGGAACTTCTACCGTGGAGACGGTTATTGGGCGTACTCGCCCATTCACGGTTTAGAAGCACTTCCGTAGACAATAACCTGTAGCAGTGTAAGAATACCAGTATTGTGCATAAAAACATGAAAAATGCAAAATTAAATTTTTTAAAAAGTAGGGGGTTAGTAACATCAAAATGGAAGTCAATCAAAATTCCCCGTAAAAAATCACCTTACCCAGTTTATAAAAGGTGTGTCAGTTGGCGCGCGCTGCGAAATTTCAACCCAGGGTATTATAAAGGATATATGTACCGTGAGCAAGCAGAAAGCAATTGCTCACACCACGATTAGCTATGGATTACGACAGTCCCTGGGGGGGGGGGACCTTAAATCAAGTGATTTAGGTAGCTAAACCTCATTTTCTTGAATTGTTTTACCAAACATCGTCAGGGGCGTTATTAGAGCAGGGGCGTTTATAGGAACGACACGGTAGGCTCCGAAGAAAAAAAGGTTAGCACATATTCGGAGCTAATAAAATTGGTTCATATTATCCTCGCTCGGTACAACAAGGCACACATTACCTGAGGAGAAAGGCTTTTATTTTTTTTCCATTTTTTTAAAAAATAAGTTTTGGTGCAGACAATTCAATGCTTAGTACTTCTGCGATACAAAAATTCAGGGGAAATCCTTCGCCTATAGAAATTGCAGTTCAATAACAGTGACGACAGCGCGCTGCAGCGGCAATACAAGCGCCATTACTCCAACAGATGAAAGACAAATGGTAGATGATTATTATGTTATTCTAAGCTTTTTGCAAATCTCTGTCGATTGATTTGTATTATAAGGACATTAGCAACAACTGGGGTGAGTACTTTTACTGAGTTGTATAGTGAATCTGCTGCTACACCGTATTTTAATGTACACTCTTATGCAAACCTAAAATAGCGCGGTCCATAACGACACGTCATTCCGATAAAGAATGCGTGGATTTGCTCGTATATTTAGGGTTGCAATTGCGAACTAGGGATGACGGTCGACTGGTTGTTCGAGTTCGAGTTGCAATCCGTCGAAAGTGAGGATACCTGCTGGACCCATCGGGTTGACAGTGTTCTTTAGCAACAACTAAAAAAACTCCAAAAAACAACCAAAAAACATAAGTTTGAATTTTAAAAAAAAAAAAAACAATCCAGCCGGTTTTAAAGTTGCTGTAGCTATAAATGAATAATTACTTGGATTTGAGAGTTTCTTAATTACTCTATTAGTATTTGTTGTGTTTTTGTTAAACACATCTCAGGACAAGATTCAAGTATTGGTTTTACGCAAAAAAACGTCAAGTGCCCTCATATCGTGCACGGCCAGATCATGGTCATAATACAATAGTTTTTAAGCAAACGTCGGGCCCGGTCAGTTCTTGGATGGAGAACAAAAGGGCACAGATAGGACAACACCTATTTTAAGTCGACACTTAATGCAGAGTCTGTAGTGATATGGTTGTTTTTCGTTCTATATTATTATAAGCACACACTGAACTGCTAATTTTAACTACAGAGCAATTTTTTTTAAGTTTCACTGTTTTCTCTTGTACTTGAAGAGTCTATAAGGAACTCACGGGACTAAACTACGTCTTATAGAATGTCTTTCTTTTGTTCCTTTTTCAACAATTAGAGCTAAACGATTACAAAATAATAGAAACCTGAAACCGCGATTAATAAAAAGATGATATGTTAATTAGATTTTTAGGGTTAATTTTTTGGCAATACTATCATTTGCCGATTGAAAAGTAACAATTCATTCTTAATATATTTATAGAAACAAACGATTACAAACATAGGCAAATGAACTGCTTTAATAAAAACAAAAAGTTTTTGTGTTTTTGATTTTGTATTTTTTAATGGTTTTAATTCATTAATTAAAAAAATGGTTTACTAATATTAATTGGCAAATGTAAAATAGCCTAATCATATATATATGTAGGATGTTAATAATTACCAGAATAAGGAAAACCACACGGACACACAGGAGAGGAAATTATGAGAAATAGGAAACTAGAAGAAAAGTCTTATGGGTTTGTTTGAAACAAATTGACGTGTAAATCTTATGGTGGAGGGACTGGGAAAGTGACTCTTGCTGTTTTTATGCACATATACTCAATCTTTAGAAAGAATGGTAGTCCTGGAACGAAATGCAGCAAAATTGTTGGCTAAAATTATGCACGACAAACGCCTGTCTGATAATTTAGATGTCGGACTGCTCCTGAAACCCAAGAGTCCCACGTTTTTCCATTCCCCAAGATTCGGTACCGTACAGCTCAACGCTGCAATGTGGGTTTTTTGCAGTAGGACAGATGAGCCATTCGTGCGGCAAATTCTTGAAACCGGCTGCTTCAAATATCGTCTTGATTGAGGCAGAAATTTAGAATAATTAATAAAACAGTCTTTTTAAGGACTACAAATGTACAAAAGTGATGTCTGTGTGTGCTTATTGGGTTTTAAAAGAATTTGCGAAATTAGCGAAAGTAAACTTAGATATGATGATGCTGATAATGGTATTGTCGGTGTGGGTTCCCGTATCCAGGATGTAGTCCCTTCGGGACGTGTTACGGTAGTAAAAAATACCAGTGAATTCTGTTCTAACTTTTGATACCAAAGGGATACAGACTTATTGCTTGTGGTGTTCCTCCGAAAGGGATTTTAATCATTTACCCTATTAAATCTTAGGGCTAAATGATGTTTTGCTTGGATGTTATGGGCAAAATCTGCGATGTGCCCCATTTTGGTCGACCAATATTAATTTTGAACTCCCACAACCTCACATGCTATTGGTTCATTCGCAGCTTCCGAGACATTCTCGGTCTTGTTCAGTTTCAGAATACTCCGTTACTTTGAGATCGCACATTATTCAACAGATACAGACATCGCTCCAACTGGAGACTCAACAAGCGTTGCCATGTCATGTAGCACAAACAGTTAATGATCTGTTGATTTGATGAAATAACAATTACATATTACAATCACTGTAATTGTATTAAGAGAGAAGGGAAGGGAGGAAAGAAACGTTCAACGGGAACGAAGTAATCTCATAAAAACACATAATAGGACGTCTTATCTTCAAGATGATTCAGTTCACGTTGCTTAATTAGCTATTGAAGCAAGAGCCTCTCTTTGAAACTTCAAAATGATTCCGGTTTTCAATGACACCCACATAATAGAGTCGTTCCAACCATCACCATGCGATGCTTACAACTTCGTTGTCTTGAGAAACGTTTCAGCTCACGAGATCCGTGAAGAAATGTTCTATAGCCAAACTGAGAAGCTAATTATTCTAGTGATGTACCCTATTTTGCTGATTTTGGGTATCGCCGGGAATTCAGCCTTTCTCGTTGTGGTATTCAATATCTGTGCAATGCGTACACTAACAAATACATACCTTGCAAATCTAGCAGCATGTGATCTGCTCTTCATCTCTGCAATGGCATACGATATTTTAGTCGCCTATTTGATGTCACCTGACCTAAAAATGAATCCCTATAGTTGGAGTTTTGGATGCTCCACTTCAGGACTTTATGTTTCACACTTTACATCATTATGCATCGTTGTCTTTGTGAGTTTTGAAAGATATCTGGCCATCTGTAAACCTCTACAACATCTGAAGGTAGCTTCTAAAGGTCGTACTTTCAAACTAAACTTGTGCCAGTGTCCTGCAGTGGCGTAACAGGCGGGGGGGGGGGGGGGCAGGGGGGCAGGTTGCCCCCCTGATGACTTTGGCCGGGAAAAAATTTGCAAAAATAATGCTAAATCAGCCATTTTTTAGCCCTCTGACCGGGAAAAATTGGCCTTTTGACCCCCCTAAGAGGGAAAATTTCCCAAGACTGGGAAATTTGCCCCCTTAGAGCGGGCAGGCCTGTTACGCCACTGGTGTCCTGGTCATTCGGTTTTCTATATAGTATCCCCATTGTACCTGCTTTCGGTAAACTTAAGAAAACGTGTGTGTTGTGGCCTAATGGCATGGAATACAAGAACGCTGCCACGGTCTGCAACTCTGCGTTCCTGTACACCATTTCTACGCCTCCTTCTCATATATCTATCAGCCAATCCCCTATATAATCGCGGTAATGTACACATCGTTTGTGTACTACCAAATAATTATGAAAATGCACCTTAGATTGGTCACAGGAACAGTCGTTTCGAATTCACGCAGGAATGAACAAAACATGGAAAAACACGCGCAATCAGGTAGCGAAACTTTTAATCGCTACGGGTGTAGCTCTTTTTCTCTGTTATTTACCTAGTATTACATTACTCGTATAAATGACGCAATTTTAAAGTTGAGCGACAATTATGGATTTGAGTTAAGTCGGGATTCATACGGTTCATTGGTCTGGATTGTACGCGGACTTAGCACTACAAATTCAGCAATCAACCCTATAATTGACAGCGTCACAAATTGACGTTACCGTAAGGCTTTAGTCAGCGTTTTCATTTGTACAGGTAACCCTAAAGGGCATCAAGCTAGTAACCAAGGGCTTAGCCTTGCCACTTATGATAAAAATTCGTCAAAGTGAGTAAACGGGAAATGAAGGAGATTAAAGATTAAGAACGATTTAAAGTACTCGAGATGAATGGTTGAGCAATAACAAATCCTTCTCTCGAAATGGTAAAAAAAACCATTAAATGGACTGGGAATCGAACCCGGGGACGCCCGCCCGGTTATATGTTAGACGTTCTAACCATCTAAGCTTTCAAGCCGTGGTTGTAGTCTCATCGCGGGGTAGATATCCCTATATTATTGTTATAATTATTATTATTGTTATTGTTATTGTTATTATTATTATTATTAATATTATTATTATTGTTATTATTATTATTGTTATTATTATCATTCATAGTTTACTAGATATTGCATTTGTAGCACATAATGCTAAATTACAGCAAACATACTCGATTCGCATTGATACGTTCGTCCCCCTGGAGTTTTGGATCTATTCCAATAAGTCGGATGGGTATAACAAGATCAACCTAGCTCTACCGGGAAAATGAAAGAATTCAAATGCACGTGCCACACCGGATTATCTTGGAGGAAAATCCGGTCATTTAACTCACTCGCCTGCCACTAAATACAATTTCATCCATGTATGTAAACGCACTATAGTGTATTTCAGGCCTTAACATTGCTCACAATAACAGGATTAACAGAAGTCCCTGCGCCTCATGAAATTTTTCACCTCCGCAAGAATGGTACGGGGTCACATATCATTAATCGAGTATAATAAAACTTAAATCCACATTGGACACTGCATACACTGTAAAAATTACAGTGCAATTTACAGGAAAATACTGTAAAAAAGCTTTAAAAATTACAGTACCGTATTTGGCTGTAATTTGGAAATACAGGAAAATACTGTAAATTTTATGTCCAATTTTCCAGGCCTATAATGACAAAATCTAAAAGTGAAGACTTCATTCGAAATTAAATGAGTAACATCATCATTATACACTACTATGATTTTTTCAATTATACCATTAAGTACTAAAATATACATGGAAAATACTATTTTACAGGAAAATACTGGCAGCAATTCTGCCAACAAAACCCTTTAAAATATAGCTTTTACAGGTTTTCATTCAAATTTACTGTATATTTTACAGTTTGATGTAATACATTTTACAACAAACTGTAAATTTTACAGTATATGCAATGTAAAAAAAATGTGGATAGGCCTACTAAGTTAGGGTGTTCGTCAGTGCTTTTTTATTCTCCACACATTCACAATCTCTGTAATAACTCACCAAATATATATATATGTTTTTACGCGTTTTGATTACATTAATTTTTACAGTATACTATCAATTTTACAGTAATTTGTTGGTAGAATTGCTGCCCGGATTTTGCTGTAAAATTTACAGTATTTTTTACAGTGTACTGGGTGTTGTCATGCGAGTCTTCGCAATATTTCCAGCAGAGAACGTGATAAACGAACGTGAAAAATTGAATGTACAGTCATCGGCAATTTCTTGCATGTCAAAAAGCCTGGCGTAAGACGTAAATCATGACATTTTGACATTTTTTAAAATAAAAATGATTATATGCTATCAAGTAATATTTTATTCCAAAACCATTTACGGTTGGGATAGTCAATCCTAGCGTTTTATGTATGAACAAATTATGAGCCAATTTCTGTACGGGCCTTAAAATTCGAGTTGCACCCACCTGGTGATTAATTTTCCAATATATCACCTTGAAGGGGTGCCCCCTGACTAGGATTAGGTATGTTTCCGCCTCGAAAAGTTGTACATTAGGGTGTACTGCCTATTTCAAAATGGCCGCCATTGTTTTATGAGAAACTGCCATTGTAATTTAATTATAGATAGAAAATTTATCCCGGATTAAAGGAAATAAAGTTTACCTTTCTGAAGTGGGCTTAAACATTTAAGTGTCCAAGACATGATCTTAACTTATGATGGCGGTGGATATACCCGCTCTAGGGACCAAAAGCAAGAAGAAAAACGCCCCTGCACATCTTTTTCGACATAATAAGAACCCTAATTAAGGAAAACTATTGATAACGTTTTCCCGCAATTTACTCTCCTACTTCTGAACAATTGCAGACAACTCAACACAAGTCAGAAACAAAGATAACACTTGATGTGCTCGAAAGAAAGTTAGGTCACCATATTTAAATTTTCCTTCTACATATAGACAACACTTTCACTTCTTCATAAACATATTTGTTTATGTTTACTTGCAAACACCTATGACGGCACTGAGAACTCCTTAAATACAGTCCACACTCATTTATTATGATTTTATTGTATCAGGTTGATATGAGCTGTTGTCTTCCTGGGAACTATTATAGAGTCAGTTTAAACTACTTTATATGACTCCAGTAGTAACTAGCTATAGTAACAGCACTCCTTGGACAAGTCAATACCTCCTTTAATATTTTTACATCTTTGAAATGATTTAGGGTCATTGTAAGAAAGTGTTGTTTTATAATGTCGAAAAGATGGGTAGGGCTGCTTTCTTCCTGATTTACGTGCCCTGGAGCGAATATAATCACCGCCATCTTGAAAAACGAGTCTGTGCGCAAAATGTACATGCCATAAATTCTTTTTTTTTTTTGAGATCCCAAAATATCACACGGGTTCTTATTCCAACAATTTGCCATTTTAAGTTTCCCACTTTTAGCTAAACATGCCTTCTTGCGGTGACCATCTTGGACGCCTAGAGTTTAAGTACCCTTCAGGAAGGTAAAAACTTATATCGTGTAGTCGTGGATGAAATTTCTATCTGTAATGAAAATATAATGGCGGTTTTCTATCAAACAATGGCGGCAATTTTGAAATGGCCAGGATAGGCTAACGTGCAGCAGAACCGAAAATCTGGTGATGGCATATCATGGACTAGAATAAACAAATATGTAAATCATAGGATGTGCACGTCGAAACTTGTACGCCAACACAAAGCGTTGTACATCTGACTGCTCATTGTTTAATATTAATAAATAACAATGTAGACTTATAATGCGCACAAATCCACTATACAGGACCCCAAGGCGCAAATACAACTTACACTACAAATAAATTACACATTACATAGAACACTACAGTTAAGTGATCCGAACAGCCTACAGAAAGCACATACTTCTGAAAAAGCTTGACACATCAAATGAGTTTTTAAAGAGGTCTTGAATTGAGCCAAAGATGTGATAGATCTGACATGAACTGGTAAGGCATTCCAAAGACGTGGAGAAGCAATTGAAAAAGTTCTGTCCCCCCATGAATGTTTAGAACGAGGTTCATAGAGAAATGACATGGTACTGGAACGAAGCCTGCGAGGTGGGGTGTATGGTTTGAGAAGACATGATATGTACCTTGGTATCATATTTTTCAACGATTTGAAGACTATGGCATGTCTTTCAAGTATTTTTGCATACGAAAACTAATACAAACAAATTCTCAGAGGTCTCCGCGCTTCGCGCGGCCCGCTGCCACAATTGGTACGAGCAGTAATGCCCAAAGAAAGTCATATTTAAAGAGAGTAAAACAAGCCTAATATACCCAGTCACTATTCATGAACTTTACAAAATAAAATATTAAAAATCTCTAATGGACAATTTCACTATCATTGAAAAATCATACACGGCGTTTATTTTCCCAAAATCAACCCCCATTTACGAACATTCCACAATGGAGAGTTCGTTGATGACAACAATGTACTCTATTTCTTGAAACAACTTGCCCCACACTTCGTCCGAATATCCACATTTCCTTAAAAAAAAATCGGCCCTGGAATAGACTATTCAATTCCTAGCCCCAAATATTGCTCCCACATCTTCCACTCACAATGAAAAAGGCAGAACCTTGCCCCCAATACGTGCACACTTACTGTCGTCTGCCCACACATTTTTGGACTCTCAAAACTATACAAATTTTAATATACAGACTCGCGTCTGATAACAAATGGTTATACAGAAACCCTATGTTACTGAGGTCACCCATCACTAAAACAATATAAGTAGTCCAGTATATAAACTATTTTGGTCTTAACACTTAAGTGCCCAAGCTAAAAAAACTTCCGTTAGTGCCCAAGGGGGGGGGGGTTCCTAGGGACCCAACCCAGATAACCACTTTCCCATGGGAGTTTGATCATGACACTAACACAAGTAAAAAAAAAAAAAAAAAAAAAGCCCAAAGAAAGTCATATTTAAAGAGAGTAAAACAAGCCTAATATACCCAGTCACTATTCATGAACTTTACAAAATAAAATATTAAAAATCTCTAATGGACAATTTCACTATCATTGAAAAATCATACACGGCGTTTATTTTCCCAAAATCAACCCCCATTTACGAACATTCCACAATGGAGAGTTCGTTGATGACAACAATGTACTCTATTTCTTGAAACAACTTGCCCCACACTTCGTCCGAATATCCACATTTCCTTAAAAAAAAATCGGCCCTGGAATAGACTATTCAATTCCTAGCCCCAAATATTGCTCCCACATCTTCCACTCACAATGAAAAAGGCAGAACCTTGCCCCCAATACGTGCACACTTACTGTCGTCTGCCCACACATTTTTGGACTCTCAAAACTATACAAATTTTAATATACAGACTCGCGTCTGATAACAAATGGTTATACAGAAACCCTATGTTACTGAGGTCACCCATCACTAAAACAATATAAGTAGTCCAGTATATAAACTATTTTGGTCTTAATATACTGTGAAATTGTCCAAAAATGATATATCAAAAGTTTACCAAATCAACCTACGTTTGTACAGGGGTAAAAAAATTCGAATGGTTATAATCGATTTAAAAGATTTACCAATTTATTGGGCTATTCCTAAGGTTTTAAATAGACATAGTATAGTTTGCCCTATATCTAGAGTTTTAGTGCAATAGGCACATAACAGTTCAAAGTCATCCTTGGGTAAGATTACAGAATGGTTGGATTTTGTTCAAACTTGTTGTAAATTGTTTATTTGGTACACTAGATGAGTAATTTTATATAGATTCTTTGTTCGACACTTCTATATAAGAATTACAGAGATATGATTACTAATCCCCATATACTGTAGCCCCCAGTCATATTTTGCATTCTTATTATGCAACGACTAACATCGATGGTGCGACCAATATATTTTTGGCTCCTCTGCCATTAGACGAACAATCTGACATCCCTTTTTTTTTTATAACGAACAGATATCTAATATGATGCAGGTAGAACCTGAGAAGCGAGCGCTCAGATTCCCTTTTATTCTGTCATATTTACCATAGAAAATGCACACAAGAATTCCTGAAGTTACTGTTTGGAAATCCCAAATGCCCAAATCCAGCAAATCGTGTCCGGCCCCTAGTTTAAGTCGTATTCTTTCCACTTCCTAGCCGAATAGTATGACAGCTTTGGTCCAAAAAATGTTTATTTATCCAACCAGCACTGACAACATATAAAAATTTCAGAATATTTCGTCAAGATCTCGCTTTTACCCCTGGCTTTTACGTGTTAAATTAATTGCAACGTCTAAAATTAGGATTTCTTGGCCGCCCTCCCCTGAAGAAATTATGAATTTAAAAGGGCGCCATCTATTGGTGAAAGCCTGGGTGAAACATTCCAAATTTATTTGAGCATATTAAAAATATTGTTTTTTTTAAATTATTCCAAGCATAATTTTTAAAATATGAGCACAGCATTATCATAGGTTTAATGTTAGAAAACAAGTACATAAAATAAATTTGCGAGAAAACAAAATATCCAACAGAATGGAGAATTAAATAAATTTTTGTTGTTGAATATCGGACTACAAATTAAATTACAATATTTTTGTCAGGTACCCGGCGATTTTTATCTCCGTAGGAGTTAATGGTAAGAACGAAAAGGGGGATCAAATGAGGGTCGGTATTTTTTAAACCTGTCAGACTATATATATTCAGTAGCTTTCAATACGTACGCGTTAGTCTATAAGAGCTTCGCTTCGCGCTCGCTTATAATTCCCCCCTCCCCTCATTGTGACCTTGAACCTGCTACTCAGAAAGCCCGTTAATCAGAAGCACCGCTACTCACTAAATTCTGACTAGTGGGCCTTCTAATCAGTGTCTTCTGCGAATTGGGTTTGATGAATAGAGGGTTTTATGAACATAGGTTGTCCCAAAAAAAAAAAAACAATCGTTAATCATAAGGTCCGCTAGTCGAAAAATATTCTGACCGACGCATCTTCTGATTAAAGTTTTTTTTTTGTGTGTAGTGAGTCTTTTGAATAACTGGTCATTATGAAGACAAATGATCACGTTAGACACAAACTTTGGAATTTGTTCACGATGTCGTCACCATCATGCATTAAGGAGTCCAAACTGATATTTGTGTTTTAGGCTTCTCCACTCTTGCTCAGAGAAGACAACAAGCAAGACTGTCAATGATTATGACCTTGTCGGCAAAACAGTTTCTTTTATCCAAACACACACCACACCAACTCGTTGGGAAAACACCATGGCTTTTCATATTCCACATTCGAGCACTGATTATCATAGGAACAGCTTCTTCCCACGTACAGCCAAGGAATAGAATCTCCTCCCGGAAACTACTGTTAAGGAAGAAACCAGCTGGTTCTAATGAGGTACCACACACACACACACACACACCATTACACACACACACACAAAACACACCACCACATACACAACCAAAATATTCCTATGGCGTTGATACACACACAAAAACATTTTTCAAACTAATGACGTCTATTTGTTGAAAAGTTGCCATATTTATTCGAGTGCAAAATTGGTAATCATGCTGTAAAGAATGTAGAAAGCTCAGCTCATAGAAAATTAAAACATGGCGAACCTGAATCAAGAAATACAAATCTGTCATGCCAAACTTAGGTAGCTATTGCAAATATACGCCTGGCAGAAAGGAACGGTTAGGACACAAAATGGAATCTACTAATTACTACTGATTAGACTATTCTGAATTTTCTGCACAATGTTGCAATCCTCCATGTATATGAAATCTCATTGTATAGTTTAAGATTAATTTCATATGCGCTTTCAGAGGCCTGAGAGAGAGAGGAGAGGATGAGAGAGAGAGAGAAGAAGACAGAGAGAGAGAGGTTCATACGCAAAAAAAAAAGGTTCAAACATGCTGCAAATTTGGGCAGGTAAATAATTGCACTTATATTCATATGTGTCAGTGTGAAAGATTGTACTCGTCGGTTTTGTTTCAACAAAAATTTAGTAAGAACAATTTTATAGTGGTTGTATTAAATTTGGTTTAGCCAATTGCTGTGCTCCATGATAAAGTTTAAATAAAGACAATAAAAACAAGATTACATAAAAGAAGAGATGCACTTAACCATCGTCTATAGTACCAAGGCGTGCCCCAGTGAAATTTACACCAGTGCCAGAGGTAATTGCTTTTACATCCGTTGCGGGTATTTCAATCAGCGAAAAAACTGTGACGGTTTATAGTGGGGGGACTGTAATGAACAGATCTTATGTGATTGTGCAAATCCGGATAAAAATGGGGAAATTTTGGTACACAAGTTACGTCAGACCATGATTAATCAAAGAAAAAAGTTGAGGAAGGCAATTGCCACCCACCCCTTTCATGGCCCTTACAGTCAGTGGATTTCAAAGTTACACAGGGGTAAAATTCTAAAAATGTTCGATTGTGTTGAAAATGCACACCCTGATTGTCGTCTGGTTACAAGGATTCCAAAAGGTATAGTTTATACTACCTGTGACTTGATAGTAGTAATTTGGGGTTGGTTGGTTAAAAAAACTGTAAAAATGGTTAAAAAAAATCCATTTGTTTGTACAGGGGTCAAAAATTAAAAGTTGCTCCAATTTTGTAAAATGTGGTGCAAATTGTTGTTTAGCTCATAGAATGAATATATAGGAAAGTGTGACTATCTTACTATGTTGGTTATCAACCAAATGGCGAATAAAGTCACAGCTAATTGGCAGCTATTGGATTATAGTGACCTGGACCTATTTTGTTGGATAAACGTGAAAACTGAAGCATCAAACGGATAAGGCAAAATATTCCGTATTTTTAATCCGCGAAGATGATGGAAACCAATTTGCCACCACATCTTACTGAATCAAAGCACTTTTAACTTTTGACACCATGTACACGACCAAAATTGACTTTTTCACCCATTTTTTACAGTTGTACCCCATAACTCGAACTATAAGCCATAGATAGTGTAAACTATACCCTTTTGGAATCCATTTGACCAGACAAACACCCATGATGTACTTTTTAACACATTTCAGAACATTTTAAATTTTTTGACCCATCTGAAACCTTGAAACCCAAGCTGGGGCCATTAAGGGGGGTTGGCAAGTGCTTCCATCACTTTTCTGGATATACAATTGCCCTAAACGTACTTGTGTGCACAACAATTCACAATTTATCCGGGAGGAAGAACGCATACTAGTACACTACAGTCCCCTGCTATTAGGGTATGTCGATTATGGGCAATCCAATTCACCTAATATTAAAACGGATATTAAAAAAAATCTGTGAAGTAGCACCTTTACGGGGCTAGGGTATACCGATTTGGGTAATCCAATTAACATGCTAGGAAACGTGCAAGTAGCACTAAACGGGTTAGGATATGCCGATTAGGGTAACCAGTTCACCTGTATAAGAACACTGAACTAGCACTAAAGCGGGGGTTAGGTAGTCGATTAGGGTAAACAGTTCACATGTTATCGAAGGATAAAAGAAATGTGAAGGCAGCACCTTTACTGGGTGCATCGGTATATCTTAAAAGATGATGGACCATGACAAACTAAGTAGTATTGAGAAAAAGCATTGACTAAAAAGACCCAATTTTGACACGGAAGATCGATGACATACTAAACAGATAACACTGGATGAGGAGATTGCTGTATTAAATATGCTTGTTGGGTTGCGGTTTTGCCTCATAGGTAAACTCATCAATTGGTAATGTTTGCATTGCCATAGTACGCGTTACTGAGCTTGCCTTTCCCAGAGCTCTAGATCAACATCAAAGCCATTGAGAGAAGCTTTAAAGTGTCCTTGTAGCGTTTTCTTATGAGCACCACTCGGCCGTTTCCCAGACTGTAGTGAGATAAAGAGGATTTTTTGGAATACGAGAATCCTCATGCTGTCATATGACCGGCCCATCTGAGTTGATAATTCATCAGCATGGTATGGCTACTCACCATGTTGGAGCGAGTGAGAGTGAGAACGTCTGTGTCTGGTATCTGCCTTGCACCATAATCCTGAGAATCTTCCTCGAGTACTTTAGATGGATACGATTCAGAGATCTGACATGTCGTTGGTAGACAGTCCAAGATTCGCAGCCATTAAGCTTAAAGTTGGCACAACAATTCATGGTACACTTGAGCTTGGTGTCAAGTGTGATAACGTCTCTTTCCCATACTTAGTAGAGCAGAAAAGGCAGCACTGGCTTTAGCGATCTCTGTATAAATCGATGGTTGGACATGAACGGGCTAGGGTCTACCCAAGTAGGAAGCTTCAATTATTCTGGTTATTTACATAACTCATTTTTGGTACAATGTAGAAAATAAAAGATTTACAGTGTGTTAAATATCGCGCAAAAGAGCTAGCTCCACAAGCGGTTCCTCTTTAATATTGGTTTTGTGCCTGCAGCAGCCTCAGGTTGAACAAGCCCCATAAAAATTGAAGCTGTGTTTGATGTCATTGGATTATTTGTGAAGGCAATGAAGCATTGCAGATTAAACATCATGATGATATTTTGGTGCCAAAACCACAACCTCGTTTTACTCCACTTTTAACTGTGAAAGCTGGCAGATGATACAGTTTTGATGTGTACATTGCCACCATGTCATCATTGAAACTGGCCGCACCAGTGATGAGCTTATATGTGCAATCAAATTTGCGGACATGATTTTCCAAAACCGTCACGGTAAAACTGAAATAAAATGACTTGTTAGACGACGAAGCTGAGATACTGTTCTAAATTTTGCTTTTGGCACTTCTCTTGGAGTTGACGAACAGCAAAAACTAACATCGGTGGTACCAGGATTTTTGCTAAAGTAGCACCGACTCCATGTAGAAGGACTTCCTGCTTAAAGGTGACAGATGAGACGGTCCATGATAATTCTTGCAAGGACTTTGCCAGCAAGTAACAGCAAAGATATGTCTCTGTGATATGGTAGGGGCTTAAATGTCAAGGTCAAAATTTGCAAACAGTCCATCTGGGGCGAAATCGATTAAACACCAACACTACAATGCATTATGACACCCACACTTTATGTTCTATCTTTAAATACCCCCTCATGAAATTAAAAAAAAAAATGGCTTAAAAAGCCCCAAAACTGCTAACTAATGAAGATTTTGGTCTAAGTGTAACATAGACAACTGGAAAAGGTATCAGTTGAAATTGACAATGCCTGCTAATTAAAGCGTACTGCTGCGTTATATAAACTAGGAAGTAAACACACTTCACCCCTACAAAAAGGTCAGTTTGTTGAGGCTGTCCTGAAATTGTTAGTATTCCATAAGGTTCAAGTCAAAGTCTCTTTCTAGTATGCCATCAGCGCTTCCACAAATTCCCTGTGCACTTTTTAAAACATCCTTTTCCCATTTGGAAAGGTCATCATAATCCTAAAGATAGGGCAACCTTAGGTAACAATGCTCTCCCTTGCAAACTGGACCTCCAGCTTCATACTTGCTGCTTTTCACTGTAATCCAAAGCTGGA